>JAYDZG010000039.1:18734019-18752414 GCA_034509265.1 Microcambeva bendego
TCTACTGCACGAACTGCCAACTATGCCTGTTAAATGGTGCCCAGCCGATCGGTAGCAATGCAGAGTTTTGAACCAAGGAGTTCAGAAACTTGGTACTTGGTACATTCTCTGCCTCTAATTGAGAACCACTGTTGGCCAAAAACAAAGGCTGGAGAGATTTTAAAAGATGCATATTTGCACAATGCATAGCTTGATTCATGTGTTTATATGTGTGCATTCATTCAGCTCGATTCCTGATTACATCCACAGTGGATCCATCCATCTACAGGCCAATAACCTACCTACCCACACCTAGGAAGGATTTAAAGAAGCCAATTCAGCTCCTGGTATGTTTTGGTCGGTGAGAGGAAAAACCATTGCAGAATGGGTGAGCAGGATAAACTGTGTAGGTGACTACTGAGCTCAGGTCCCTAGAATCCTGGAGCTGTGCGCCACCCCTACTACCAGCTGTCCCACCCATATGAAATAGTTTACTCATTCATTTTCATGAATCGATTAATTTTTATTAGGGTCATGGTTGGTCTGGAGCCTACCTGAAAAACCTACGTGCCAGCCAAAAACACTGGGCAAGATGCCAATCCACAGAGCACAGGCTGTCAACATCCTGACATTGGATTTATGCAGGAATACACCATGAACAGGCATCGGATATTTACTACACAAACACACACCTGTGAGCACAACTACAGAACACAAATGTATGTATTGCCATGTTTGGGTTGTAAAGGGAAAGACAGACACTGGGGGAAGACATCAAACTTGACTGGTGACAGCTAGAATCTTAACCTATCTTAGTGCAGCTGTGTGGCATCATCTCCAGACAGCCACGGTGAGCGTGCACTGCCTAAATAGAATAAGCCAGCCATCAGGTGTGTTTAATTGTCCAGTAGATTTGTTGAATAGATTTTCTTCACCAGTCCTGGCTGGACTTCTGCTTGATGTACTTGAGGCACAGGTAGTAGAGCAACATAAAGACCAGCACCACAGCAATCAGCACAAGATAGCAGGAGTACAGCGGAAACTGGTTCATATTCATCGATTCCACCACCTGCCGAGAACAACAGACATTGGACGATATAAGCATTCTTTATTTTTACATTGCACAAAAGTTCTATTAAGTTTGTGTATGACTTTCTTACCTTGATGCCATCTATATTGAGGGTCAGGTTCCCCAGGCTGACTGAATAAGTGAGACCACGAAACTGAACCTGCAGCATCCCATCAAAACCCCAGCGCATGAAAGAAATGTGCGAGAACCAGGATGCCACTGTAGGTAAGAACATGGGTCAGATTGTTGTAGCCATAACAACTTCAATGCTTTTAAGTCTGAAATTCAGAGTGACATGGTTGTTAAGTGGGTAGCACTGTTGTCTCAAAACAAGAAGGTCCATGGTTCAATCCCTAGATGGGACGGCCCGGGTCTTTTCTTTATGAAGTTGGCATGTTCTTTTCATGTCTCGGTAGGTTTGCTTTCACGTTCTATTTGTTCAGTGTACATAAACCTTTTACTGCTTACATTTTACTGCTGATGCAAATGTTACACATGTTTATATTGTCTAATTATTAAGAACAGGAACTTACCAAGCCACATGTTTTCCAGACTGATGACAAAGCCACCAGTCAGGTAGAACACGGTGAAGGCTGCGTTTCCCATGAAGGCAGAAGTTTGAAGTGTGGGCAGCGCGGCCGCCACAAACAGAGCCATGGAGCGGCTGCAGTACACCATCAGCCACACAAGCAAGAAATTGAGCAGGAAGCGGTCGGGTGCACTGTTCAGGCCCGCCAGCCAGTAGATTGGCAAACCATATACCAGTGTGAATGCACAATGCTCTGGTAACTCACCCAGGACCTGAGAGATACAACAAACAACATGAATTCAAACCCAGTACTTAAAAAGGTGGGGGTAGATAAAATGCAAAGAAAAACAGAACGTGGGGGTTTGTAAAATGTATTCTATATGTAGTTCCTTAAAACAGCACAGGTCTTTGGCCATACACCAAAAGCAGGGGTGCCCAAAAATCCCATATAACGGGCCAAAGGTTGATTTTAGTGAAGGGCCACAGGCCAAAAACTAAAAGGTTATGCTATTTTATTATTGCATTAAATGAAAAATATTTCACAATTGTATTTTTATATAACACTACTGTTTATTCAAATTAACAGTGATTGTATTTATTTTTACAGATCTTCTCTTAAGGAAACATTTGAACAAATGTAAATTTGTAAAGAAAACATGCCAAACAAAATATTATCTCTATAAAACATTCAGTTTAGATGAAATTTAAAACTTAACTGAGGAACTTAGGAATACAAAAACTAAAGCAACTGTTTTCAAATTTTTGTTGATCCGCATGCCGCTGCCTCGTATGCTCCATAATTAACAGCCTTACCAGGGTTGCCAAATTGCAACAGGCATTTTCATACATTTGAGAAAAACCTCCCAGAACAGCACAGGATGAGATTAGAATTAGTGTTTCAAAAAAGATAATAAACCAGATAAACCACCATGACCTGCAAATCAATCTCTTAAAATATACAGATCAGTCATTATAATTTTTTAAAAGTAATTGTAATAAAGTCTAATTATTGTTATTATAATAATGTCCATAGCCTATGTTAGTGACTGTCAAAAGTTTGACAGTTTATTCTTCCCAGAGGGTTAGATGCAGTGGGAGAAAGACAGCCTATTTATATTCCACCAAAATGATTACAAACCAGCCCAAATTTTGTCCTCCAATCTCCAACAATTGGTGGAATCTGCATATAAACCCAATCGTGTCACCATTACTTGATCCCTGCTGACAGGAGCTATACACTACATGCAAAATGACCCTGTTGGTGAATAAAACCCAGTTGCTGTAAGGTAGCATAAATACTCATTTATTTCAAGTAGTGCATACACAAGGAGTAAATAGTAGTCAATTAAAATAAAGAACCAAGTAAAACACAGCAGTCAGCCACACATCGGCATGAAGCTTTCCAAGTGGCTTTAATTCATAATCCTATTCCTACTGTGTGATTCATGATGGTTTACCTTGGCAAAAAAATAGGGAGTGACCGAGTACATTCCATCCTCCAGTTCATGATACAGCATGGCTCTCTCTGAGTGACCTGGAGATATAACATATTACAATGCACATACATGCTCAATGGTATCACAAAGGAATCACAATAAAATTATTAGTATTAGAGTAAATCATTACTATTTTAATGTAAACATCTATTAGCTATTGTTGATCATAAAGTCACAATGAGATCGCTTGTAGCCTTAGTGCCACACAGACCCACAGTCCAAAGGTCTTTGGTAACTGTGTGGAGCATATGTACCCTCTGTCCAAACACAATGCACTTACAAAAGCATTCCATTAGATGGATTAGCTATTAGGAATTGGTGTTTTCTGGTTGTTTCCATTTTATAATGGCACATGAAGAGGAAAATCTAACAAACTGTGTTAAAATTGTCACCCTAAGATGGTACCACACTGAAAGTCACTGCACTTTTTTTACTGTCAATAAATGACAGAACACACACTCAAAGACAAGTTGTGTTTGTGTAGGTAGCAACATGACCTGAGCTCATGCACTTTATTGCATTTGAACATATTTATGCATTTATTATTAAGGAATATGTTAAAATATTAATAATGAATAATACATATTACATGCATGTAAGAATAAAAGTACAATATTTTTGTTTTGTGGATGTGCTTGGGACTCACACTTGGCGATAACATCTAGCACCACAGCAAAGGGTGTGAGAGCTCCAATCATATAGAGCAGAGACACAGTATCCTGCATGGACAACCTCTCTTCACCAGCCCCAAAGTATAGGAAACCGACAAGCAGTGACATTAGCAGGGCTTCCAGACCATGTACAACAATCATCACCAGGTTCCGAAAATCATTATACACCTGCCTCCTGATGAAGGTAAAAAAACAAAACAATAGACACCATGTTGAGTTTTAAATATACTTGGATATGTAGCAAATATTCATTAATTAATTTATCCATTGTCTGTTTTATCATGTCTTTATCTTCTGCAGGGTCAAGGTGGGTATGATTCACTGGGCAAAAGGTAGAAAATACCCTGTACATTTCATAGAGCAAAAATGCAGTCATTCCTAGATGGTCTTCCAGATCTCCAATTAAACTGACTACATGTCTCTGGACTGTGAGGAAAACTACACAGACATGGGGAGAACATGCCCACACCTCATAGAAAGGACCCAGACAGCTACACCTGTATATCAAATTATGTTGGTTCCACTTACTTAATTAGTATTGAAAACTGGTGCAGTCGGCCAGGTAGCTGGTCCTTCTTTTTAGACACGGTGATGGTTGGTTCGTCTTTCTTTGTGGAAGAGTTACTAGCAAAAAACCAAGTAGAATTAGATTTAAGTTCACTTTTGTCTTCACACTTTTGCCAAATTTGAAAGAACCCAGCAGATGTGGGTTAGTAACCAAGCTCTACCTTTCCCATGCTGGAACATCATGCTCCTCTGACTTCCACATGAAGTCGTCAGTGTCTTTCACCTTCTCTGTAAATTGGCCTGCCAAGACCCTGGCCCGCTCTAGACACTCGGCTGCTTTCTCCGGGCTGCGCAGGTCAATGCTGATCAAGTCCACTGAAACACATTTAGACTTCAGCAATGCAACTTGTTAACTGAGATATTCATAGGTTTGTACATTTCCAGTCAGGGATTACTCACCGTAAAAATCTGAGGGATTACAGTAGCGTGGGCATGGATATCCAAGTGACGTGAAGTACTGCACCATATGTTTTGCAGGCCCGCAGTACACTGCTGACCCAGAGGAGAGCAGCACGACCAGGTCGAAGAGCTTAAAGATGTCTGAACGTGGCTGGTGGACTGAGAGCAGGACCAGACGGTTACCTTGAGCCAGACGGGACAGTGTGATGACCAGGTTGTGAGCAGTAAAGCTGTCTAGACCTGAAGTTGGTTCATCAAGAATAAGAATTCCTAAAACAGAGGACAGTAAGGAGTGTGTGAATAATGTAGAAGTGTTTAAAAGACAAGATAGGTTGAGATTAGGAGACTGGTATAGCAGGAAAGAGAAAATGAGGGATAAGCCAAATTAGCCAAATGGGACACCTGTTGCCTTTTACCTCTGTGCTTTTACCTCATATGAGTTATCTCAAGCAAACACATTTTCTCCCAAGCCAACCAAACCCACAGAGCTGTATTTTCTATGTTTGTCATAATTAATTAATTTTGGGATCATTGTCATGCTGGAAGACCCAGCCATGTTCCTTCTTTAATGCTCTCACTGATGGCAGGAGTTTAGGCTTAAGGTTTGTGTTTAGCGTTTTCACATTTTTCATTTATGTTCTGTATGGAAAAATGAGGCTCAATATGAGGCAATCCTAACAATTGTACAGTAATTACATAAGCGTAACAGACTTGTATTGCTCTAACCGGGGTTGCATCCAAAATTGCACTCTTCCATACTAAACAGTATGGACAAGCAGTCCAAAGCCCTCATTAAACAGCATGCAATACATACCCAGATGACCTACTGTGATGGTTTGTAAACAGTTTTTTTTAATAAATGCAACAAACTTCAGTTAAACTAGAATTCATTTAGACCAATGGTATTCAAAGTGTGGGGCATGAGCATCGGTAGACGAGATCGATTTAGCACACAAAACAATAATGTGATTGAAATGTACTTGCTGATAATAAAGTACTTTTATTTCCAGTACATAAAAATATACTTTTTACCAGGGATAGCTCAAGAAATATAGAACTATGCAATTTATGCTTATATGAATCCAAAACAACATGCCGAACACAGGGTAAGCAGAAATTTCACACAAATAAGAGCAAACAAGCTTTTATGGATGTGATTTATTTAAAAATAATAATAATAAAGTGCAGTAGATTTTATGCTCTCTGGGCGGTGTATGCTTGGTGTCACAGTCTTAGACTTTGAAAACCTTTGATTTAGACTAAATGTTAAAGATACAAATAGGACTTTGGAAAACACCCAACCAATTCTGTAGATACAGAGGATGGTGGGTCAAAACATGGACATTCGTACTTGAGATTAAACTCTCACCTGGGTTCCAAAGAAGCTGAACAGCAATGCTGACCCTCCTTCTCTCTCCCCCAGATACACCCCGTATGTAATTATTTCCAACTCGTGTGTTAGCACACTGTCTTAACCGCAACTCAGCAATGACATCATCCACCTGCACAGATCACTTAATAAATAAAAAGCTATTACTTCTATAATATTAATCTAATATTACTTCATATTATTCAGTATATGAAATGCTAGATGTCATAGTGCAGATCCCTGGTTTAAATTATGTATTAAAATTAGATGATGTGCCACATTTGTCTGTGTAATTACTAATGGCATTGTACATTGTTTTATTCATTTAGTGGTTCTTCTCCTTACAAAAACATTCAATCACCCAACTTCTTTTACAGTACTGAGATTTTAGTTTATCACTACGAATTGTTATCACTGTTCTGTCTCAGCATGGTGTGCTAAATGCTGAAACCTTATCAATCAGTCAATCTGTGTATCAAACTGTGTGACAGAGCACTTGGCTTCTGTTTATTTATATGGCTCTTTTTGGCCATTTATGCTACACCCTATCTCTGTTTTACCTTGAACAATGAACTCTAAAATATTACAATGACTGCACTTGAAAGTAAGAGAACAAATGTACAGACACTGCAGTATAAAAAACTGAGTTCTCAGGGGTTGCAGGAGTCAGTCACACACTAGCTGGCTGACATTTCAAACTCATCAGTTGGGGAAAAGATGGATAGGGTCTCCTCGAACTAAGTGAATTACATTTACATTTCAGGATTCAGCAGATGCCTTAATCTACAGTTCAGTTATAGTCTGAGAAATGAGGGTTAAAGACCTTGCTCAAGGACCCAACAGCAGCAACCTGGCAAAAGTGAGGTTTGAACCGGTGACACAGAGCTGAGAGAGAATATGATCAGCAAAAAGCTGATGTGAAAATATGCAGTCGGGCACTGCACACATGCTGGAGGGGAAGTGTGACAGTCCCACTCTGTAAAGCATTATGCTATTGGGTAAATTGTATTAGAGTTTAATGACTTTCCAACTTGCAGTATGAAAATATGACTTCAAATTATCTGTCATGTGATCCCACTTCCTGGGAGTGAAGCTGGGAAGGGAAAGTGGTTGTGTTCCAATTTCATACTTGCCAATATCTAACCTGCATCTGCATGAAGCTCCATGAACTGGTCCAGCATACATATACAATAGCATACAGTATTTATGCTAGACATCTTAATTAATTTTCTGATATCAATCATGCCATCAGTTCAGTTAATGGCACCACAGAAACCATAGTGCACACTATAAAGTTTGGTGGAGGATTAATCCTGTTCTTGGACAGTTTTGATTTGGCTTGAGCTAGAACTAGCTGATAGGTCTACCATCTCTCTCCTCCCTGAGTTGTGACATGTCAGCAGAATGAAATGATACTTTCAGTTCTTGACCATAAAACTAAAGACACTTGCATAATGTCAAGGACATTGTGTTGTATAGCTTACCCTTTGATCTCTCTGTGCTTGGGAGAAATGTGTTGGCAGACGTAGCTTTGCCACAAAGGTAAGAGTCTCCCTAACAGTTAGGTGAGGTAACAAACGGTCATCCTGTCTAACATGTGCAATACTCTTCTTTACAAGTGAGGGTGTGCTGGGCTTGCCATTGATCAATATCTCTCCTGATGTCTTGGTCCCGCCTTCATCCCGACATGTTATAATGTCCAGCAGGGAAGTCTTTCCACAACCTGTGAAGACACACACAGGAACAAGTGAAGAGAGATATTTGCACATCTGTCAAAAATCAGTTAGCTTATGAAAACTCCCAGTACATTTGTGTCAGGTGATTTTCATTGCATAATGATAATGACAATGAATTATTGTTGTTGTTGACTTATTCGACAAATATTATATTATATTATTATAAACTCATCTGAAGTTGACTGCATGTCTTTGGACTGTTGTAGGAAACTGGAGTTCCCAGAGGAAACCCACATATATTTTATAAAGAGAAGTATAATCTTATCTTTTAGTGTTTACAAGTGCTGAATTAACTTCTGGTGAGCTGGCATATCTCGTTGCAATTGATATGTGGCTTCTACAGAGCAAAGTTTAGCCTTACCTTTATTGGTGAATGCAGTGATGAGATTCTAAATACATATAATAATACAAATACAAATAGAGTTGAAAGTGCAGTCTCTACTACTAGAACTACGATTTTTTAACAATACTTCAAATACCATTAGATCACATGTGGTCTATAGCTGAAAAAATGTCTAACATAATTCTTAGTATGTCTTGTAGAAATAATTTTCCACTGTTATGAAATGTATTTGAAATGTCTTATGTTGTATTTAATTTTTAGCATTTAGAAGACACTTTTGTGCAAAGTGACTAATAGGACTGTGAAAGTATTTTGTCTAAGCAATAGAGGGTTATAGGAGTTGCTCAATAGACCCAAAGAGACAACCTGGCAGTGATGCAGCTTGAACCAGTGGCCTTTTGATTATGATTCCAGGACCCTAACCACCAGGCTGCAACTGGCCTTGATTGTAATCGATTGAATTTGCATTTTCAGTTTAATCCTATTTCTTGAAGCTGATTCATTCCTACCTGAGCTGCCAATGACTGCCAACATCTGACCACTTTGGACTCGAAGGCTCAGGTCTTTAATGGCAGTCTGTTTGTTACCACGCATTTCCCATGGCATCTTAAGCTCTGAGAGTCTCTCATACCAGGGGATCTGTGCTGCTGTATCCACCTGACATACACACGTAAACATGTATATATAATATTGGCGTGAATATGATTGTACATCCAGATGACACATTTAGGAAAAGAAATACGATGAAGTGTTGGAACTTAATTAGCTTCTTTAACAGCTTGCAATAGACTGTTGTCTAGGGTTTTCCTTCCCTGTTTCCTGGTAGATCTGGACCCTTGCATGATCTTGCCCATGGATGATAAAGTTGATTTCAATAGAAAAAAAATACAGGATACCTGATAGTGCAAATTCCTGACTTGTAGTTCATTGCAACCTCCGCTATAGGTAAAATACAGACTGCTGTCTTCATCTCCAGAGGAGAACAGCCTGATGTCTCGTCCCTGTGAGCAGGAATAAATAGTTAAAGAATAAAAATGTTCAAATACAGCTTTGCAAGCCCTGCAAGAAGATATGTTAGAAATGAACTAATGCTAAATTTAAATGAGAAGTCAGTACGTTTAGCCACCCAGTCCAGAGATTTTAACAAAAATATTAGTTTGGTAGAATTGGGTGTTTGGTAATGTTTTATCCAAAGGGATCTACTGCCAATAGATATGTGGACAGAAGATGTTCCAGGTTCATGGTCCATTTAAATAGCGCTGCACATTCTTGTGATGTTTTTTAGAATACACTACACAGGGTAAAAAGAAAAAGCATACAGACAAATGCATGAATTAGTGAAACTATAAATTGCTGGCTAGACACAAGAATCTACATGAATATTCTATCTTCGTCTCTCTGTCTACTCTGTTTACTTGACCTGGTTTAACCTTAACTGGTTTTCACTCACCACATTCGATGGTAGTACCGGGAGGCTGACGGCGCTTTCCGAATCAAACACAGCCTCGTCAGACATGGTTTATATAAAGTGGGATCTGCAGTGTTGCTAAATAGGGGTCAGAGACCCCTCGATCCAGACAAAAAAAATTGAAGAAGCAGCCAGTACTCTCTCCGTTGGGCTGAACTCCTGTAGAAAGATGGCTCTCTCAGAGCCTGCTCTATATACAGCGCTGAGCAAAGGTCCACTGATAAGGATTTCTGTTTAGTGCGCCAGCCTGACTGGTACAACGTGCACTGGAATGGCCAGACAGTGGACATAAAGGTTGACTGAGACATTTCTGACTGAGAAATAAGAAATTCCCGTTGTGAATGACCGTGGGCAACATGAAGAACTCTTACTCCATGCAGGGCAATGGGCAGAAAAGTGGCTCTAATGAATCTTTCAGATTTGTTCCTGAGAAGAAGATAGACATACAGCACTCGGTGCCTTGTGACCAGTCATCATGCAGTCTCAGTGTAAGCAATGTGTCCTACAAAGTAAGGTAAGTAAGTTAACCATGTAATCTGATGAAGGATTTACAAAATACAGATTTAAAGTACCATATGTGTATATACAAAGTACATATATATATATAATTTGTCTTGACTAACACCATCATTAGATTATTAAATGATTTTATCTTTAATGCAAAGTTTTATAAGAAATAAGTACCTAAAATTTGGTATAAAAATAAAATATTTTATGCTTAACATGTTATAAATAAAATAAACACAGCACATCTTTTTTGCATCTTCACTACTGTTGATCTTTCTTATTGATTTATGACTAAAAAGATGGTTGTTCTCATATACACAACACCAAATTATAGATCAAGATGCACATTTAGTGTTAAGGAAGAACCACATTGAATAATAACCTGTTATTATCCTGTTAATAATTAATTAAATCAATCTGTACTGCTTTTAATACAAACATTTATGGAGATCCCTATTCAGTTTTGGCTCCTTGAGCCTAATATATAATGTTCCCCTGATTCTCACATGTAAGTTGTTTATGAAAGATTCTGTATTATAACATTTCTGTGCCAGTGAGCGAGTAGGACCCTGGTGGGATCTTCCATCATATAGAAAAAAATGGACTCGTCAGATCCTGAATGAGGTGTCTTTTCATGTAGACAGTGGCCAGATAATGGGCATTTTGGGAAATTCAGGTATGTTTTTTTTTTACATTTTATTGTACCTGTAGTATAGCAATTGTGTTTTCTGTGTTTGCATTTTTATTTTAAATATACCCCATTAAAAATGTTGTGTGGTGCCCTGCATTTAACTGCCAACCTGTCTACAGTGTTTCCCATGATGGTCTTTGGAGCTTTGTGAGCTTGAGCAAGGAAACATGAATGAATTAATTAAAATAATCATGTCTCAGACATGTTTGGTGTGAAATGAATGTTTCTGTTGATGTTTCTTAATGTTCTTTCTCAGGTTCTGGGAAGACTACACTATTGGATGCTATTGCGGGTCGGATTGGCACCAACGGGACGCTGGTTGGCGAAGTGTATGTGAATGGAAGAAAACTCAGACAAGCCCAGTTTCAGGACTGTTTTTCCTATGTGCTTCAGGTTAGTACACATCCAAACATAAAAGGGAATATTTTGTTTTCACATGTGCTGAATAATGTGACTAGCCTTATATATACTGTGAAAAGAAATAGTGATTAATAATTTGATGATGATGTATGATACTAGAGCTTAAGTCTGCAGAGCAGCCCTATATATATTTTTTACATATCCAATGGTGTTAAGGCTATAGGGACACAATGTTTAAATTAGAAATACTTGTTTGTTCATTTTTTAATTGTTCTGAGAGCTTTTCACCTGAACCCACTGTGAAATTACATTTCCACAAAGAGACAGCGCTTATTCAGAGTAACATCTTATTACAGATAAAATATTCAGGACTTGTTGTTATTTGGATTTATGTTATTAAAGTATGGAACAATAATAGATGAATTAAATTCAATTCAATTCATAAGCATAGTTTTTAGGATGCACAACCCTCCCTTTTTAGCTGGGCTTGGGACTTTATGCATCCTAGTGGCTGGGTACCAGTGAATTATACTGTACATAATGCCAAATTTCATGGTAAAAAGGGTGTTTTAAAGACGTAGAAATGGCTTCTGTCTAGTGCGTCTGACAGTTGTAATACAATGGCTGAGCAGGACTGAACAAATTTCCCTGAGATTCCTCTCTAATGGGCACTATCTCTTTCTGGTTGTTTCTTAGAGTGACAATCTTCTAAGCTATCTGACAGTAGAGGAGACACTCATGTTCACCGCTCAGCTGGCACTGAGGCAGCACTCCTCTGGTGCCATCCGCAAGAAGGTGATCCTCTGTAAAATAGATAGGATTAATGACATATTTTCTTGTATCTAACTTTTAGCAGTAAAATGCTTTTACACTTATTTACAGTCTTAGCACGACATATATCTCATTTATTTGATTTTTTTTCTAGGTTGCTGCAGTTATGGATGAACTGAGTCTAAGCCATGTGGCACACACTGTTATAGGAGGCCGAATCTTTCCAGGTATCTCTGGAGGAGAGAGGAGAAGAGTGTCTATCGCTAGCCAGCTACTTCAAGACCCCAGTGAGTATAAGCTACGTAGAGCTAGCTGAACAGATGTTGTGTCAATCAAATTGTTTATTATAGTGAGAAAAGTTACATTTGCATCAGTTTTGGTATTACAGTAAACTTCAGATTTTCATGGAAGTCAAGCTGCCAGAGCACTTGTGAATTGTGAAAAATTTTGAATTTAGGTTGTGTTAAAAAACAAACTATAAATGCCTGTTTTTATAGGTTAAATCCGTAGAAACAGTGAATGGATCATTGTTCTGCTTGTAGGTTTGCCTGGAAAAGAGATTAAAGAGTGGCATAACAAACAGTCAGTGTGGCTTATTCAGGGGCAGAGGCGGGATTTAAGGCTTAGAAACTGTAGTCGTTCATTTACTCAGAAGCTCACAATCTACAGACACTTGAAGTTGAGTTTAGTATTGAGAGGCATTGGAACTGTGTGTTGTTGGAAGGTTCATGCAAAAATATTCTTCTGTTTATATTTTAGAGATAAAATCGAGTCTCTGAAATGGTTTGCTTTTCGGTTTTGTGGGAGTTCACTTTATTCTGTAAGCTTAGCTTTCATCTATAGCTTAAACAAGGGTAGCTAGAAATTTAAGTAAGTTTTAAGTATTGCCGTCAAGCTACTATGAAGATATAGCATACTACAACTAGTCTGTTTATTTTAATGAATGAGGTACATTTGCCCAATTAGATCAAATCACCTAGTTAAAAAAACATCTGTAGGGAAAACAGAGCTTTAAGCTAGTTACAACTGATAAATAATTTAAACTATTAGAGGATAACCAGGGTTTAAGCTAATTTTAGCTGGTAGCAAAGCAGCCTGCTATTTTTGTAGTGTAAAACCAAAAACTGATTCTTCTTCAAAGATTATTTTCAGTTTAAATACATTGAGGAGTTATTCAACATGTCAGATTTTTTCCCCCCACAGTAATGAAAAACACAGGGGCAGATTCAAGCCCTCATCCATCAGAGGGAAGAAAGCATGATATTAATAGCAAATGCCAGGTTTACCATGCAGTTGGTATAAAATTAAACAGTGGCCTATGAAAGTACCTCTGGGGCATTTTATCTATCTTCTACGACTGGAGTGGCATCCTGGGACACTGCTCCAAGGATTATTCAAGACTTCTTAACTAAACAGGCACAAGTCCAATTATAAAGGCTTTCTCTCAGCTGCATGCTTCAATCAAGCAGGAAATGAATTAATCTTGCAATTAATTTGGCTTCAACTTTAGACAAAAGCAGCTTTATTGATTGAATGAACTAATGAGTCACATGAACCTAATCTTAAAGTTTTTCATAAAGGACACAGAAAGGACTTACAGAAAGTTCCTCAAGTTTTTTTTTTCATTATATGCTTTTACTTGTGACATTACAGAGATAATCCTGCTGGATGAACCAACCACAGGCCTGGACAGCATGACAGCCAATCAAATTGTAGTACTCCTTGCAGAGCTTGCCAAGAGAGGCCGGATAGTTGTAGTGACCATCCATCAGCCTCGCTCAGAGCTCTTCAGAGTAAGTGTTAAGTCATATTCTGACAAATTATGCGCTTATTGTTTTTTTTAAGGAATATACTTATGTAAAATGTACTTCATTCGTAATGCTAGTAGTAACCGTTAATGTTATTTTTATTTATGTGAGTAGATAACAAACCCAGAAGGTTAAAATACAGTGTTTGGTTTGTGAATGTCTGTTTTTGTGGACAGGTCTTTAGCAGAATCGCTATCATGAGTTGTGGAGAGTTAGTGTTCTGTGGGGAGCCTGGAGAAATGGTGGATTTCTTTAGCACCTGTGGTTACGAGTGCCCAGAGTACTGCAACCCTTTTGACATATATGGTATTTATTTGTAATGTAGTTTTTTTTCTTCATCCATAAACCTGCCATTTAAAAAGTGCTTCAAGCAAAGGTGTCACAAATAAAAAAAAAACACTACTGTGGTAGTAAAATGTGTGCAGACTGTCGGTCACCAGTAAAGATGAAGTGTGATCAGTCTTATTACAAATCTATAGAATTATAGAACATAATTAAAGAAAAATACATATTGGTGTCTTGAAGGTCATTGCACTGTTTAACGTTTGAGTCCAAAATGACTTGTAGTTGAATAAAAGGAGTTAAGATGCAACCTTTTAGTCAAAGTAAACCTCTAATGAGTTCCAAAGAGGCCAGATTAATAATTAAAATGTACTTTTATATTTTGTGATACGACTTCTAAAAACAATTTCAGTGTATACACACTTCAGCATGATTGAAGTGAATAAATATTTTTGAAAAGGTAATTTTCAAAATGGGTTGTACTGTGGTTAAAAGCATGTACGTACAGGATTTTGAGTTATATGATTGATTTCATACGTTAGGATGGGTGTCACAAATTCATCCCTATTGTTGACCTTGATGTTGCAGTCTGTTGTATTCAATGGATTAAATCAGATGTTTTAAATGTAATTATAATCTTATGAAGTTAAAGTTGACTTTAAAGAACCTGTTGACATTATACCTGATTTATTCTTGTACGTTTACAGTGGACCTGACCTCAGTGGACACACGCAGCAGTGAGAGAGAAGCCGTGACCTACAGGCGCATGCATGACATAACTTCAACTTATCAAAGATCAGAGATTTATCAGACAATGATGTTTAGGATTCGGCAGAGCTATCAGCGTCTCAACAAACCAATGATCCCATTTAAGAGCAAAGAGTCTCCCAATTGTATGTCCAAACTGGGCGTCCTTATCAGGTCAGTACAGTTTATTATTGACCCTGAACAGTTCAAGCATGAAGTAAAACTTCTTTATTATTAAAGCTTTTTTTGTTAATTTTCCTTCAGGAGGACAGTACAGAACTTATCTCGGGACAGAATGGGTGTAATCATGCGCCTCTCTCAAAATCTCATCTATGGACTTTTTGTGGCCTTCTTTGTTATGAGACTAGACAAAGATGTCACTAAGGGGGCGGTCCAGGACCGAATTGGGATCATCTACCAGTGCATGGGTGCTTCACCATACACTGGCATGCTGAATGCAGTAGCCCTCTGTGAGTTTATAATATTACAACAGTTCTAATATATTATAACTCTTCATAATACATACAGGTCATTGCTTGGTTTAGATTTTTTTGACAAATTTTTTTTTTTTTTTTTTTTTACTTACATCTGAGTGGACATGTGTTAGCCCCAGCTCTCCTCGGTCAGGAGTGGAAGTCCGCATAAGTAGAAAGGAAGAAAATTTAATTGGGTTATAGGCTATTATTATCACTGTGTACACTTAAACCGTCAAACCTTTTTACATTGTATCAGTCAATGAAAAAGTGAAGAGAAGGTTTTCTTTTCAAGAAGCCTAATGTTGCCTAAAGTAGTGGTAAAGATTATCTTTTGTCACACCAGAGATTTTTTTGCACTGTGGAAATTCAAGCTCAAGACAATTTTACACCCTTGGCCTGGGTTTGAATACTGACCAAGTCCACTATATGTATATTAGGTTTAGAATTGAGATTTAGAATACTCTTTTTGTCACTGTGCAGTGAAATTGTATATTAAATTTTATAGAAATTAAATGTTTCCCTACTATATACTGGAAACACTAAGGTAACACTAAGTATTACCGGTCAGTAAAAAACAAATAGTTGATGTAAGTGTTTTATGGGGCGTTTTTCGATCAGTATTCCATTCCATTCTTAAATTATTTTAATTACATATTTTAAACTGTTAATTTTCACATCAATTCCAATGATAAGAGAATATTGTTGTGATCCCTGCAGTTCCTGCTCTGAGAGCAATAGGTGATCAGGAAAGCAAAGATGGACTGTACCAGAAATGGCAGATGTTTCTTGCCTACATAATTCACATCCTTCCTTTCAGTATCATTAGTGTGTTTATCTTCACCTCCTTTCTTTACTGGTAAGTCTGTAACTGTTTGTGTGTGTGTGTGTGTGTGTGTGTGTGTGTGTGTGTGTGTGTGTGTGTGTGTGTGTGTGTGTGTGTGTGTGAGATATAAGTTATTATGATGTACCTGGGGTTAGGCCTGATAAACTTTTATAAAGAAAAGATAAGGTTAGAGAGGTTAAAATGATGTAACTTAGGTAACTATCGAGCAAACAGTATGAAGATAACTGTACTGTTTGTCCTGTTTGTTCAGCAGGTGGTTATAATCTCTATGTTTATGTCTAAATCTTAGGACTGTGGGCATGAACCCAGATCCCTTGCGGTTCTTGTGCTTTACAGCTGTGATCATGGTGCCCCATATCACTGGGGAGCTCCTGACCTTGGTCCTGTTGGGGGTGGTTCAAGACCCCAATATGGTCAACAGTGGAATGGCTTTACTCAACATCGCTGGCATCATGGTGGGCTCTGGATTTCTTAGGTAAAGTCTATGTCCTGTGTTTTTTTGTTTTTTACATCCAACCATTGTAATTTTGTGATCATTCACCCTTTCTCCTTTTTATGACAAGCGGCAACTCTCTTGCGTCCACAATAAACATCATTTAATAAGTAAACAAGCCATGTCCATAAAATCAGGATTCAAAGTTAGTCCTTACATTGTTATTTAAAATTTTTGAGGTGTTGTTTATGTGCCGGTTTACTTCTTAACACTGAAGTGCACGAATGAGAGCATTACCTCAACCATGTGCATATGTGCAATGTTTTGAGTGTCATGGCACACCCTCTGAATACTTATGTACATTTGATTTTTTTTTATTAGTTTTTTTATTTGTAAAAAAAATAGCAAAAAAAAATATGGAAAAAGTAAAGCACTGTGAATACTTTCCGGATGCAGGTGCCGGTTAAGTCTATTGCAAAGGAATTAAAGATAAGGATAGTAAAAAATTGCATTTATATCTCTCTCCTCGTGAGAATAGGAGTAATCAGCAGATGCCAGAGTTGTTCCAGTGGCTTAGTTACCTCACTTTCCAGAAGTACGGCTGTGAGTTACTCATCGTTACCGAGTTCTATGGCCTGAACTTTACCTGCAGTAAGAAATACAAATTAATTTTCCTTTAGTGAAAACATTGCATACAGTTTTGTCCAATGGCTAATCACAATGTTTGTGAACACATAACCTCTTGATATTTTTAATTCAGGTCCAGAAGGGGGTTTTCCAGGTTCATGCTTGGTAAAAGATGGCAACCTCATCATAGACCAAGGTTACCCAGGAGCCCCATCACGCTACACAATGGACTTTCTTTTGCTCTATGCCTTCCTACCTGCTCTTGTACTACTGGGGGTCATCAGCTTTAAGATACGAGATCATCTGGTCAGACGCTAAACAAAGTTAAAACATGTTTGTATATACTGTGTGGGTCATTCTTCATATTTCAACATATAAATCATATATTCCACCAAAAGGAAACAGCTTTAGTGGTCATTCACAATTCATATTAGTTTATCAAAGACCTGATCATGTTTTTCGTAAATAAATTATTAAACAATTGTAAGTGTGACTGTAGATAATGTATTTTGAGTAATAAAAGTTAAAAAGGTAAATGTTGCCCCTATACTGTTTCTGGCTATTAATAAAAGCACATCCAGTGGACCTGAACTCAAGGAAATGTTCAGTTTAAGGGTACAAATTTCTTTAAGAACTGCACTGAGTTTCATAAGTTTTGTATTTTAAGTCGATAATATGTGTGTTTACTCATATACTGCAGAATACAATGGACTAGGAAATCTAAAATGTTGAAAAAGTAGTGTCTTTTCTGTTTTTCTTTCATTCGTGCATTTGTTATAATTGGTGAAAACATGAATACAGGATTCTAACTAAAATAAGATATAACACACCAGCTAGGACCACTAGTAAAAACATAATTAATACAATCATTTAGTAGACTATAAAGGTGAAAATTATCATTCACTGGCTCTACTAACTTAAAAATTGATGGTACAGCCTTTAGCAAGGACTGAAACTACTCATTTAAACCTTATTATGAAAGAACTTTATTCCAGTCTTGCAGAACAGCAACATTTATGACATTCTCATATTCCCGAGAATAAACTGTTTAAGCTCTCGCAATATCATTTTTGTTGGACGTAAGTTCAAAGGTGCATTTCATAACTTTTTTGTGTTTTGGATAAATGTTCTGCTGCAAAACTCGAATGCACCTTAGCAAATACTCATGAACAGCTGATAATATTAATGTTTAGGTCCTGATTAAGCCACTGCATTGATATGGT
>JAYDZG010000039.1:18771514-18784774 GCA_034509265.1 Microcambeva bendego
CAAAATTGATTTTCTTTCTAAAATCAGAGCGTGCGGCTTATACTCAGGTGCGGTTTATAGGCCGGAATTTACGGTAACCTATTTAAGGTACATAATAAATTTTATAATAATTTAATAATCAAAGTTTACATATAAATTCAAGTATCAAGTCATGGATTAGCAAAAAGCCAAGAACAAATAATTAAATACAAGAAATAAGAAAAACAATGAATTAGGTAATTGAAGGTATTCAACACTACTTAACTCCTCCTCCCTCTTAGCCTGATGTTTCAGTTTCACATGCCATGATGAATTATATAAATATAGTTATAACTGCAGTGTCAGTGTCAAATTATATAGCCTATTTAGTTCATTATACTCCCAGTAAAATGACATTTGGAATTTCGGAAGGCAAAAATTACTTTACAACTCAAGTCATAAGGTTAAAACTTTCCAAACTTATGTCAATTAAAATTAAACTCCTAAAGCACCAAATAACTTCTACAATTTGAGGATCTTCAAAGTCTTCAATTCTAAATATTTATCAGCATAAAGAAATACTAAGTTTCCATTAATTTCAAATTGAAAAGTATGTATACTACAAAATCCTACTACATAATACTGTTCACCTGCTAGTCATTTATATCCATAGCATTCCACATTCATTCATTATTTTAATCATTAAATGACTTAATCATTGTAGCTACTATTGGCTAGTTCACCACTAAGTGGCACTAAATTATTAGCATTAGCCACAACCATATTTTTATTAAGCAGGTTCTCCATCAAGCTACTTTATTTATTTATTGCACTGCAGTTTTAGCTTTATTTTAAGCATAAGGTAAACGTTAATATTTTTACTGAATCATTATCACGTTTGCCTTTATTTTGTGCAGTGCCCCAGGACATTGTTACTTTTATGATGTTTCCAAATATTCTTCTGAGCTTTATAGCTCATTAGTGTTGGAATGTGTACACCATGGTGATGCAGCTGAGCTGCTGTTTAGGCTGGATCATCAGAGCCATGTCAACGCCACACCATCACTATGCAAGGCTTTTGTCAAGGGCTGGATGAGAAGCATTGTGAGTATGTGTATATTCTCATCATGTTAGATGATGTCACATGAGCCGACATGCACAGACTCTAGCACACACACACCCACACAGAGGGAAAGGCACACACAGCCCAGAGGTGGTACAGTACCCATGGGCTCGTCGTCTACTAGGCCATCTTCAGGCTCTGGTTCAGACGTCTCTGTGTGAAAGTTGTCTTTATGAACAACACAGGCATGCATGGACAACAACAGATGTCAGACAACAACAATCAGGCAAGAGGAGACAGAACGGCATGAACATCTGCTTGGACCATAGATCTCACAAGGTGTAACAACAACATGTCAGACTTTGATGGCTGCCTGTTGTGACATATGAGTTACCAATAAGTCACTACACATTCATAGCTACTGCTAAAAGCAACATTACACAGTCATAAATGCAAGAGCATTTACTGTTTACTGTAATAGTAATAAACAGTAAATTTACTGTTTATTGTAATAGACAGTGGTTCAGTTCTTTGAACTCCACCAAACATCTGGTGTTAAGTCTATTAGCAAGGACTTGATGAACTACTCAGCTGGATATATATATATATATATTTTATTTTACATTATTGATACTATCGTTTTAAGGCCTGACACAACCCTCCCTATGTATATGGTTTTGGGACTGGTTCATGCATCCTAATGTCCAGGTACCTATGTTCAGTGTCTCCAGTTACATTTTACATTTTCAGATGCCATTATCCAAAGTGACTTACATTACAGTTACAGTATACAGTCTGAACAATTAGGGTTAAAGGCCTAGCTCAACAGCAGCAATCAAGCAGTGGTGAGATTTGAACCGGCGTCCTTACTAGGCTACGTCGGGCCACTAGGCTCCGTGCCAGTTGACCTGATTGCATGTTTTTGGACTGTGGGAGGAAATCAGAGCTCCCGGAGACAGAGGGAGAACATGCAAACTCCATACAGAAAGGACCCAGACCCTTGAATGTATCAATGTAATACATTAATGTATTCATTTTTAAATGGATTTTAACCTTTGAGTGGTTTGAATAACCATCATATGATTGATCCATTTTAATTATTCATTATGTTATTATTTTATTATTTATAATAACATGTAAAATAAAATAGGAGACCACTTTGGAATTCTCAGTTTAGTTTAGTGCATAGTTTCTGGGTATGTGTTAGACCAAATTGAGCAGTGTTGTTTCATTCTATAAACAAGAATAAGAATTAGAATAGAATAAAACAACACTGCTCAATTTGGGTCCAACACTCAGAAATTAGTAACCATTTTATTCATTATAGCAAGTAAGAAGTTACAAAGTAATATATGCTGACCTGCTGAACTAGACACAGGCGGCGTGATCTTCTGCTTGGTGTCGGTCAGCTTGGAGACGCTGTTGGCACGCAGTCGTGGGTTCAGCTTGCTGTCCGCAGGGTTGGTGGCCCGCAGGCCGAGCCTCAGAGCCGTCTCGGCCGACAGCCTCGCCGTGGCGCTGCGACTCACGGTGGCCTCCGAGTCGCTACGTGCCGAGATGGACCCCAGTCTGTTGCGTCTTGGCTGCGCCAGCATGTCTATCCTCGACGGCGCCTTTCTGCCCGACGGCGGCCGGGATGTAGAACTAGTGGTCGACACTTCAGAGGCGACCGAAACACGGTCGGCGTCTGCCAGGTCCGTGTCGGACGTGTCGCCGAGTCGAGCCCGACGCAGAAGCGATGCTCTGGTAGGCCGAGGTTGGGGCATCTGAGCTTTGCCGATGGCCGACGTGCTCGCCTGTGGTGGCCTGGTGGACTTTCCGGTTCTGGCTTTGGAGTCCAGTTTAGAGTGCAGAAGATCGTCGGTTGAGGTAAACGGGCAGCGGCCATTCTCCTGGTCGGAAGACAGTACGTCAGAGATGGGCAGGGAGGACGTCTGTTCATCGTCCGTTAGGTCCATGGAGGGTTGGCGGGCTCGGTGGCTTGTGTGGGTAGAGCGGCGTGAATCCAGACGACTGTCTGAGGTCTTGGGCTTGGGTTTTCTATCCAGGCGATCACGTGCGCTGGATGTGCTCTTGCCAGCCGTGCTCATGTTGCTCTTCTCTCTGTGCAGGCTGCTGAGGGAGCGCCGCTTCTGCATCCCTCCTGCCGCTTTGGCCGGATCTTTATCCGACTCTGGGGAGAAAGAGCGTCCGGAAGGTGCCAACGGGTCCAGCTTTTTCTCATCGCGGAGCTTCGCCTCTAGGAACGCCATGACCGCTTCGGTGTCCTTGAGCAAAGTCGCCGTGTCCATGCTGCTGGCTGAATCTCTGCGCTCTCGGCCGCTGGACTGGCGTTGGCTGATCCGTGGGATGAGCTCGAGAGGGACGTTGGCACTTGGCTTTTCTACTGTGAAGCTGCCCTGACGCACCAGGGACTTTCCAGACCGCTCGCTATCGCTGCCTTTGCACAGGTCCTCGACGCGCCTCCTCGTCGAGCGGGACTCCTCGATCTTGCTCTCCACGTTCACGGGTGGCACGAGAGGCTTGGTGGAGGTCATTTTCACACTTTTAGTGTCCTTCTTTACTGTACTGGAGGCACATTCGCCGTCCCCTTTGTGCTCTTTTTCTTGGAGCTCGGTGTCCTGCTTCTCGCCGATCTCGGACCGCAGACCCGCGAGGGAGGACGTGGTGCCCAGCTTGACCTTCTCGTCGATGGGAAGCTGAGGGAGAGTTCTTCGTTTTCGGTCAGCCTGGCTGGAGGTGGCAGAACCGGTGCTCTTTATAGAGTCTATGGCTTCGGCGCCTGAGAGACAAATATTGCATTCTTATGAGCTCAAAGACTTTTTGTCATTGTGATAGGGTAGTAAATACACAGGGTAGTAAAGTAAGTAAAATGAAGTCATGTACCTCGGCCTTGTTGGTCAAAGGTTGTAGGTTCTGCCCCTGATCCCTCTGGATCAGTTCTAGTGTGATTAGCAGCTAAAGTGGCCCACTGGGAAACCCAATGCTGGCTACCAACCGCAATAGACTCTTGCAACAGGCTCTACAATCAAAACAATTAATCAACATACATTATTTATTCATTAAATAGCTCATTACTGATTACTATGGCAAGGTAAATTAATGGCTTGTTAGTTTCCTAATCTACATGTACTGCATAATAATGACTCACAGATTACATACATTAAAAAGCTTTAAATTAGTTTCACTAATTTAGATTCACTTTACTTAGTATGAAGTAAATATTTTGAGGTACATGTCCTCCGGTACCTGTCAAAGGTCATTGCACTTCCCTAACCAGCTCAAAGACAGTAGAATTAAAATAGCAGTTCATTATGTTGTTTCCCAGGTTTAGCATGGATGTTAACCCACCAGACTGTGTTGCCTCTGTGTTGTGTCCTGTAACACTGGAGTTAGCCCTCTATCCTAGTGTCTATTGTGTTTAAACACAAAGCTCCTATAATGGCGGAGCGTGATGACTGAATGGTCTCATTAATCTTGGCCGGATGAATGTGCCTCAAGGGGAAAAGAGCACTATCCCTCAAAAAGCTCGCCCCCTTCGCCAAACTGGGTCAGTAAACAATTGGCCTGCTCTCTGTCTAACCAAAACCACAATAAAGGTTGATGCACATTAATCAATAATGCAGTATTTCTTTATAAACACCAGAATTAGAGATTTGATCACGCCCTGCCAAAGTATTGGCAGTATAATATGGACACATAGTTTATTTACAGAAATTGTAAGTGGTCTATTTGAAACTTGTATCCTGTATGTTAAGAGATTGATTTAAATTGGCTCTTGCTTGTATAGAGTTCATCTGCCATTCTAAAGGTATCTGTGATAAGTGGCTAGTAAAATAGAACGAATGAATGAATTTAGTTTTATAGATTAACATTTTTCTGATCAGGGTATGGTGGTTCCTTCATTAGAATCCTGGTTCAAAATGCAGCACTACACCCCAGACAGGACACCACTCCATCACAGGGCCTGTGCTGTACTCTCCCTAAAGCATGGCCATGTATATAGATGCCTGACCTTCGGTTACATTTATTACAGAGCTGGTAATTACTCCTTATATAAGATTGATCAGTTCAAATTTCATGTCACACATATAGAATAAGCAAACTTCACACAGAAATGACCCATTTTTACTTTAAACATCTGACACATGACACTCAGCGCAGCGGAAAAAGAGTAGTACACCAGTGGTGATATTTAGAAACTGGCTCCACCCGGGACCCAGGACCTTCTTGCTGTGAGGCAAGAAGGTCCTAAAACATTTCTGTTCTTTAATTTAACTACTGCATGTTCCCTACTATAGCACAAGAAAAAAATAAGCCTGAGAGATCTGTTACCTCTGCTTTAGTGCTGCTGGCCTTCTTACTCTCTTTCTCCTTTAGTTTCTCTGCACAACCTGGATCCTGAGAGTGCTCCACTCCGAAGACCTACACAAAACAAAACACTGGAGCGTAAACAACTCCTGTACTTACCATTGTGCTATATGACACCAACACCTGCGTGTAAACTTGTGCTTCAATGCAAAGACTGTACACACAGCCTGAGGCGAGAGTTTCACAGCATCAATGCAAAATAAGAACATGAGGCAGAAAAAATGGGTGTTAATTAGTAAAACTTCACACCTCCAATAGTTTTACTAGAATCTCTTCTCACTTTCCATCCGTAAATCGATTTCTTTGGTTTATTCCTTCATTTCCACTTTCCTTATATTTAAATGTTCGGCATATAGCAGACTCCTTTATCTGATCGGTCAATGAAGCTAATGATCCATAGCGGATCCTTGTTTTACAGGTAATGCTCATGGGAAGTTAAGGGAGCGAGTGTGGATCCTTCAGCGGAGATCATTTTGATATTCATGCTTAAGTTGGTTTGGTATATTTAGGTTTTCCCAACTCAGGTTTGATTAGTTTGTTTGGTATTTCCTGTGTGAAATTTGGATTGCTAGGACCACCTCAGTGCAAATTAAACATGGAAAAAGTGATCCGTCGTACTTATTATACAAGTGCAGGTAAAGCTGTACCTTATCAATCATACGCCGCGCCTCCTCTTCTTCTGGGTTATGCTTCTCCATCTCAATGGTGTAGGTGCCCTTATCGCTCTGGTCATCATCCTGCCTTTGTGTCTCTTCGGGGCTAGTCTTGTCCTCTGACCTCTTTTTCTGCAGTAGCCTTGCTGCAGTGGGGGCCACCGTCGCCAGTGCTGATGCAGCGCCCTTAGGATGGGAAGGTGGCGCTGGACACAGTCCCTCTCCAACAACTCCTCCCAGTAGTGGCGCAGTCTGGGAGAAAGAGTATGAGCGGCGTTTACGCGGGTTCTCCTCGTCGAAGAACTCGATAGTGAAGGCGCTGCGGCTTGTTGAGGACGAGCCTTCTTCCCCTGTGACTTTGCCACGTGCCATTCCAGCCGCCTTTAAGCGCTCTTCCAGTGCTGCATGGCGCCTGCTGCCAAAGCGCAGGCCAAGTCCGTTCTCAGAGTCGCTCTGTGTGCCGTCTTCATGCTTGCTGCCTGAAAAATTCAGAAATTGTGAGGTGAATTGGAGATACAAAATTTCCCATGAGTGCGTTCAATATAAATTTGTGTACTGATGAAACTGTGTAATGAGTAACTACTGTGTCTGTCATGAATGTAACCAAAAGTATAAAGCATGATGTTAAAATCCTAATAATTAAATAAATTAAGTATTTAATCATGGTAACAACAAACCCCCTTTTAAGGACTTGTGGAAGGCAATCTTACAGGCTGGTATAGACTGGTAAGTTTTCACACCTAATGTGTGCCTAGGTAGTTCTCTAGCTAGACTAGAAAGTAAGAAAATAGCAAAATATTCTGTAGGGGGAGGACAGGACTCCTTTTCATTAGCCAGTTGGTTCAGCAGCAGTGCTGATAAGCAGCGAGTGACCCAGCTCTGGCCACTGGGCTCTCAGGCAGCAACATGGACACAAAGAAGGTCCTTTGTGCTGCATGGCATGTTTTCTGATTGAGCTAAGCCTAATACTCTGCCCTCCTATGAGTCATCTTAAACTAGAGTTATCACACGCAAGAAAACAAACCCAGTGTTTGTGTAAAACAAGCATTGAGGAACCTGATTTTTATGTAGTAATAAAGAATAATAATAAAGAATCGATTACAAGGTAGTGCACTGTTGAGTCAGATTATCATGACCGCTTCTTACTATTGTTGGCTGTAGCCGAATGATGATGGAAAATGGTGTGGTGGGTACATAAGGTGTGGAAGGCACTATCAAGTAATTTGGTTATGAATCATCCCAGCATGTACACCTGTAATGCTGCTTGCCTTCCCTGGGGACGAGATCTTCCAGCAAGACACTATGATATGGGATGGAGGAGCATGCCCAAGACTTCCAAGTAGTACCCTGGCCCTCTAATTCCTTGAACCTTACTGAGTTTCTGAGGGACCACCTTGATAGTCATGTTTGCTAAATGGATTACCCTCACCCATGCGCCGTCCAGCAGATGTGGCACACACTCTCCATTCAGCATGGCTCCATATACCTTGTGACAACCTACCAGCCAGTCCCGCTGCTGTCTGTGCCGCAGACGGCGGTTACTCTGAATATTAGCTAAGGATATTAGCTGGATATTAATAAGCATTCTTAACAATTTTGTTGTGAATAGCAGGTGTGTTGAAGTTAGACAAAACCCATAGATATGGTTAATAACAGCCAGAACGTTGAGCTATATCAGATGAAAACACAGATTTAGTTCTGTGCTTATATCCACAATTGATAAATAAGCAACATTTCTTTATTATTTTTAGACATTTATTGTTTTGGACAAATATTGAAACAGTTAAAAAAGATGTAACAGTAGTAACCTAGTAGGTAGAGCTTTTTAGAGCTTTTAATTAAATGGGTTACGCTTGCTCATTTGTTTTGCTTCTAACATTAACTTTGAGGATAATATTTTCACATGCAGCCTAATATATTCCACCACTAACCGTTGCCACGATGAAGAAATAATCAGTTGTTCACTTCATCAGTTAGTGCTTGTTTGGTGTATTTGCATCCTGGACTAATTTCAGAAACAAACATTTATTTAATTTAAATAGCATGGGATAATAGGTATTTACACTGCATTATGTATTAACTAGTCAAGCACATGCTCTTATAGAAAATAACTAGCTTTTAATTAACAGAAACATTTAAAGCACTGTTTATAAATGATCGTAACCCCAAGATCTCTTTGAAACCCCCTCAAGATTATAATACCACCGACACCTTACCTGAAGTTCCATGTGCAATCATCTGAGCTTCCATAACCATCAATATACATTCAGGCTTTTCAAAAATTAAAGCCAAATCTTTAATACACAGCCTCCATAAAGGGCTACGACATCTGTATGAACTAAAACATGTTCACCCTAGAGAACACTATGCCACGCCTTGCAGTGGATTGAATGCAAAAATCAACAACCACCATCAATCACCATATACAAGAACACGGTTCATGCATTTAGCCTCACATCTGTGCTTCCAGTGCTCCACTGGAGCCACAAGCACACGGTCATCATAATTAAGCACTTATTTAATTAAGAAAGCACAAGCTCTTGGCGCTCCTGTCGTTAAGTGTCAAGTTGCAGTGTTTGAGTAAAAAGAAAGAAGAAAGCGAAATCCTACCCCAGAGGTGAACACCTTAGTAAATCCCATTCATTCTTTCTTCTTAGATATTCCCTCTTATGTCCACCTTATGCGGATCTTTGCAGCACAATGAAGCACTGCATGCACGGATGCGTTAAAAAATCATGCCAGCTACTAGGAGAGCAGCATAAAATGACTGTCACTGGTAAAAGTGCAAACCCAAGCTTTAGTGTAAAGCTCTGACTGCAGTATGTAGCAGCTAATCTCTTAAAGCAGAAAACAACAGTGAGAGTATTTTCTTTCCTTGTAAAACCACATACTGTATATTTAAGGCTTCACCTTATTCACGGCTGTGAAAATCATGTCATGAACCATGAAATATCCCTCTGAAAGTTAATTGTTTGTACATGCACTTTAGCGTATCCAGTTATATCCTTCCTCTTTTCTGATGCTGACCGCTGCCCTAACTGAAGAGAGCTAGACTGACACACTCCCCCTCCGACGCATGTGCTGTACTGACTGCATCTTTTCACCCGTATGAGGTAAGTTCATATGCGGATCAGCTTTATGCACAGACAGTCACCCCCTGATCGCTTTTTTACTCCTACAAACGCCATCACTCAAAATAGCCAGCAGAGGCCAGCAAAACCGAGGCCCTTTCTGGCTTTTCCCACCCTGTATGAACAACAGCCAATAACTGATGGATAATTACTGAAATACTGGTCTTGGTACACTCCTTGCAGGAATTTAGTTAAGTGGAGGTTTGTTAAATCAAGGTTCCACTGTATTTATATTTGCAGCATTTCTTCAAAGCGACTTACAATCATGACTGTACACATTTTAAACAACTGAGAGTTAAAAGCCTTGCTTGGGGCATTGGTGGGGGTTGAACTGGAAACCTTCTGAACACTTGTCTAGTACCTTAACCGCTAAGCTACTTCAATTATTGCGTTTTTAAGAAAACAAAAACTGGAGCCACCCACCTTTAAGCCTTCTAAGGTGGACAGGCACATCACTCTTAATGCTCTTGTTGTCCTCTTCTGCGGACTCACGTCTCATCATGACAGGATTATTATGGGCGAGCCAGTCTGCCACCTTACTCTCAGAAGCCATAATAGCTGCCTGCAAACTGCTAAGCTCTTTACTCCCTGGCTGAGATTTCTTGGACCTCGGGCGGGACACGTGATCCTTAATGGTCACCTTTCCTGGAGAGGTGTTATCGAACTCGATGGTGAATGAGGTGTTGGTCTGGGCAGCCTTGGCGGCCGCGGCACCCTCTGTGTCCTTGGTTGGGACCTCGTACATGCTACCCTCTGCCATCTGGCCGTCTTTACTCGGGATCTCGAAGTAGCTGGGTTCAGTGCCTACTGCACCCAGGCCATTCTCTTTAGATTTCTCAGACCGCTTGGCCTCCTTGCTATCTGTTGGGCCACAGAAAGAGGGAGAGTGGTAATTAGCATAGGGGTTAGAGGTCGTATGCGTTGTTAAATAAATAAACACCGCCAGCTTCGAACGGGGGACAATTAATCCAAATTAGTGTCTAGAGGAGACAAGAGTGAAAGCGGAGTCTCAGTGTGTGTGCAGTCATAATTCAATCCTGTTATGGTGTCATGAATTAGCCAGACAGCTAATGACAGCATGTTAAGATACTGTTATAAATGATTGTGTAACTGGATTTGCTAGTAGCAGATGTCTGGTGGTCAATTGTGCAAATGTAAAAGATGTTTGTTTACCCACATTGGTTTTAAAAAATAATTAATAATAAATTGATGTAGTATTTTTATACTATTTGGATTTTTTCCTTCATAAAATAATAATAATAATCATATTGTCCCCCTGCAGTCACTAAATTTAAATCCCGCACACAACTATGGGTCCCGACCCTTAAAAAGTATTCTATTGTATTGCTTCTCATGTGAATGTGCCTTTTCTGAACAGAATATGGTATTCCAATATCAGGCATCTCCAAGTTTAGGAAGAGTAAGGAAACAATATAGAAGTAAAAGTAAAGTACAGGTTTTCTTATATTTTAAATATACGGTAATTTTAACTGTGTCAAGCCAAACCTTATTATTATAAATTAGCCTAAAATAGCTGAAGTTCCAACTCAACAACATCTCATTGCCAATCCCAGAACCAATCCATGCTGAGGTTCAAGGTACCACTGTATTTACAATTGACAGTGTCCCAACATAAAGTTATATATTAAGGCAATATATCAACATTTTTTTTTTCGCTCTTTAATGCTGTGCCTTTTATCTGTCCTTCCTAACTGTACACCCAACCAGGGTGGCTGAGAAACTTCCTGTTTTAAAATATCCTTGCACTTCCTCTCAGTTTTAGAACATTATTTTATTTCACAGACCAAATCTACCACAATTGGTAAAAATCTCATTGACAATCAAGGGCTCACAAACAACTTAACATAATTTCTTTCTTTGGAAAACACAGTGTTAATAAAATAAGACTTTTTAAACAATGGATGACCTTGTATCTCCACAACTACAGTGCAGATTAGCATAAATCCATAGGATAACAGATTTACACATAAACATTTAAGATCACCATATATAGTCTATATATATATATATAGTAAGAATACTCACAAACACGGTATGTGAGGTTTCAGCGGTAGGCGATAGGGTGGTTTGAAATCACCAAGCTGAATGTGAAACCCTTCTGTGACAATCTCTAGCTAAGGGGCTGAGCCTTGCTACAAACGAGCCTATTCACAGTTCCTCTGTGTTCTCTTCCCCTCTGAGCTACACTAGCTGTGCTACCTTTCACTGAGGACAAACAGCCCTTACCACAACCTAACAGCAGTAAGATGTTAGGTCCCAGTGCTTTCATGTGAGAAGAGTTAAACTCTTCGCCTAGAGCAACAATAAGTCAATAAAACTTATTTGATGGCGAAAGATAATAATAATAATTGTAATTAGGGTTGGGTGGTATGACAGTATTTCAGTACACCACAGTATTTAAATATGGTGACAACGTTCTAATATAGTGACTGTATATTAATCATGTGACGTGCCATATTTCTACCTTGAAAACTGGGACATTTAAGACATTCCGCACATCCATAATAAGAGCGCAGTGTGAGGGGTTGCCAATTGGAACTCACTGATTGGTTGAGAGGGTTCTCACTGAAGTGATAACACAGAGAGAAAAAGTCACAATGGCGAGCTTTTTTTCTTCTTCCAAAAATAGAAACATTTCAGGCCTTTACAACAGCAGCGCAAAACACAAAAAGAACATATTAAATAATGTTCTTTATATAAAGTTTAGTAGTCACAGACGATGCTTCTACGCTGAATTGCAAGAAAAAGTTAATCGCCATAGCATGAACCATGGAAGAACTCGAACATCACGTGTAATATATTTTTACAACGTACTACATTTTAAATAAATACCTTATATACAAAATATTACATGTAACAAAATAGCACAGGTTGCACCGTTATGGAAACGATAACGGACACATTACCTTAATAAATACCTTAAATTCAACCAGAATGGTAGTACGTTCTGCATAATAGCACAGATCATCGTCTTCGTGTGCAAGAGACAAAAGCAGGAATAGTCTCGTTTTTTACACCATCAAATAATATTACTGGATTTACCGCTTTTAAAGTGGCGAGCGACTCACCCCCATCCCACCCCCCAGTAAAACCTTACCTTGTGTTATAATCTAAACAATGTATGACAGTTTGACAAAATGTCAATACTTCCCAACCCTAATAATTATTAATATAATTACATAAACAAAGCATTCCAATGTCCTTGTTGAATTCAATTAGGTGATCCTGAAATATATCCGTGCTGTCACATTTCTAGTTGTTAAAGACGCAGGGGAGGACTACAAAACAACCGCAGCTAGGATCAGCTGGGGATGCACCAATAAGGTTCTGGTAGGTTGTCACATATATCTAGAGCCATGCTGACTGCAGTGGATTCCACAGTTGCTGAAGGGTGCATGAGGGAGGATCCACAGTGAAAACAGCAATTATTTGAGTTCAAATCTGGGGAATTAGGGGGGGCAGGAGAGTACCTGAAAGGCACAAAATGTATGACTCATTGCTTTGCGGGGGACATGGGTTGAGCGTGCCATACACACCTTGTATAACCACAAAGTAAACGAAAGTAGGATGTAGTCATAATAATGTGATCAACATCAAATTACATGTAAATATATACTTTACCTCTATTGATTTCTATTAATGACATGTTAAGTGGTTAAATTCTAATAATAAATTATTAACCATGCACAGTGTGTAGCACAGGCACTGTATGGCCAAACCATTTAAACACCTCACCATGAGCTTGCTGGGTATTAAATATCTTAAATAAATCTTTGTTTTAGATCTTTTCAGCGGTAACAACAGCCACATGTCAGAGAAGGCAAATTCCCACATGCATACTTCAAAATCTTACGAAAGGCTTTACAATAAGTCTAAGATCCATTCATTTGTGTCTGCAGCAGACACTGCTCAGTTAAAACACCCTGCTATGTTGGGTCTGGGTAATCCCTAATCCTATTACTCTCGGACAGCAAAAGTTAATAGGATTGTAAAACACACACACACACACACACACACACACACACACACACACACACACACACACACACACACACACACACAC
>JAYDZG010000039.1:18908267-18924389 GCA_034509265.1 Microcambeva bendego
CTCTCTCTCTCTCACACACACACACACACACACACACACACACACACACACACACACACACACACACACACACACGCGAGAACATATTTAACCTGTACATCCAAATATGTTATGCAAATGACAGAACTCATGTTCATTAACATCATGTAACTTACATCCATGATAGAACATGCGATTGCTAGTTACACAGTTCAAGTGATGGGACAATTTAGTGACTCCAGTTCACCTCACCTGCATATCTTTCTACTGTGGGGGAAACCGAAGGAAACCCACACAGACACAAGGAGAACATACAAACTCTTTAAGAATGGACCCAGGCCTCACCTCAGGCAACCATTCCCGTACTCAAAATGTATGTCGTCCAGTAGTGGGATTAAAAGAAATCACTGAAAATCAATCCATTAGCATTAACACTGTAATTAGCACTCTTAAGCAGAAGTGTACCTTATTAATTTTTTATATATTTTTAAAAAACATGTGCTCATTTAAAATATGCCAACTAAATTAGTAAATAATATCTCACATTTAAAACCCATTCAGCTTGTTTTAAAAAAAGGAAGAAAAATAAGTAAAATAAAATCTGTACAGATACTGAACCAAAGTGCTAAACTTTGTTCTGAAAAAAAAACCAGGGTTTGACAGCCAATCTACATAATCCTGGAGCTGTGCCCACCAAAATACCTGCTGTACCACAGTGCCACCCTCGATATTGCACGGAAATTACCTTCAAAATATTGTGATTGTGCAAAACTAGTGTGTGTTAAGAGTTACTATAAGATTTGTCATGAAATCTGTGCCAGCACAAAGTACTTTCAAGAAATAATTATTATTACATTGGCTAATTATTTTAAAAACACAAATAGTAAAATGAAGCAAATGGGACTTATTTTCATATTCACTATTTAGTGATGACCAACATTTTATTTAATAACACAAATAACTCGAAATGGAAAATAATCTTTCTCATTTTCACTCAACCCTCCACTTTTTTTTTCTTCCTCTGCCTCGCTCTTTCATCCCTCTCTATTTTGCATCTCTGGAACTTGGCACGCTGGTGCAGGCTGTGCTCTGTTATTTTTACACCAGTACGGCAGTATAGATTTCCAGGTTTCCCAGCCACCTTCTTCCAACCTCCCCCATCTGCCACCATCTGCCTCTGTTTAGCATCTACTTTTTTGTGCAATCACATACTCTTGTGAAAAATAACCAACACTCAAATCATCTCCTGGCACAGCGGCCAGGCTGAGCAAAACAAAATGTTGCGCCAAATTGTCTTCTGTACTTTTTTCCCCCTGAGCCGAATCTATACCTCACCCCTTTTCCACTCCCACTCCCCCCTCCGCACACTCTGCCTCTGCTTTTTATAAATATGGATTGAGCCAGGGCACTCTGGACACTCGGCAATCCTGTTCCTAGGTGAGAGCTTGGACTGAATAAACATGATTTACTGATGCAGTAACAGCTCAAACAATAAGCTAGACGACATTTATAACATGTAGAGGTGCAATCTTGGCATACATAAAATCAGAATTTTGCACTACAAAGTTTAAAAGCACTTCAAAGCTCCTTAATGACCAATCTTTTAATTACAACTCGAGCCCATATGGCTGTTATTATTTATTTGAATTAACGGCTCCGTATCATGTTTGATTAGGTTTCTTTCAGTTCAGCTGTGACTGGGAGGTGTGAGTGGACAGGCTTGGACCACATACGTCCGCTGACTCATAACGCATAGTCACGCAAGGAGACGGTTTGTTGTGAAAATGAGGTAGTGTTGTTGTCCCACACCTCCACACTCAACCGTAAGACGCATAATATTTATACTGCCTTTAATTTAACTTTTCCTACACAAGCGTAGTATGAGTGATCTCAGTGCCACTAGCATTAGTGGTTACACGATATGTACATCACGGTATTTGGATGGGCTTAATGCTCACAGGTGAACCTTTAAAACGTTCCGGTCATATGTAGTAAAACATTTTAATTACTAGCTACAATAAACAGATCAGTACTCACACTGTGGTGAGTGACATAGAGCACATTTTCTTTTGCTCTGATCAGTTTTTTTACTTCGCTGTTCTCGATGTGCTGCTGTATTTCGTGTTTGTTCAATGGCTCTGTGAGTTGCTATGATGCTTGAACCAAAGTTGTAGCCCCATAGCTATGAATGGCTTTTATCGTCATTTGACCAAAAATAATGATTTTAAGAACTTGAGTCGATCATAAAACAAAATTCTCGATCCTCTTAAATTTTTTCCAGTGACCTTAAATGACATTGGACGGACATTGGACCGACCTTGAACCGACTTTAACCCACGGGCATGACCTTAGACCTTCACCCTAACCCAAACCCACCACAAGAATTAACCTCTTCAGACAATATAAGGGTGATTTGACCTGGCCTCCACAATCACCTGACCAAAACCCAGTTTCAGATGATTTGGGATGAGTTGGGATGAGCTAAGGACCTTTGGGAAATCCTTCTGTTGGAAAAGCATTCCTGGAGGCTACTTCAAGACACTATGCAAGTGCAATGTGCCATGCTGTCATCCAAGTAAAAGGTGGCTATTTAAAATAATCTAATTATATGAAATAATCTAAACAGTATAAGCTAAAATATAAAGCAGTTTCTGATTTTTTAACACTTTATGTGTACTACACAATTCCATGTCTCTTCAGTGCTTATCTACGATCTAGAAATAAAAGTAGAGGAAAAGGAAAACCATTGAATGAGAAGGTGTGTCATAATTTCACTTGTACTGTACATTTTGTGGGTACACAATAGATACACTGCGGCATCTTCCCTTTATCTAATAACTCAAAAATCAGTGCAGCTGTTAATATTTCCTACTGAAAAGAATCATGCAGCATTTTGAACATGTATTTTGATTAAATCCTCTCTTGTATAAAAGCTATTTAAAGGCATATAGGTTGTATATGCAAAAGTTTGTGGACCCTGAGTGTGAGCTGGTTGTACATCACATAAAAAAATCATGAATGCAATTTCATGCATCAATCCTCACTATCCCCTGCCTCGTGTGCACATCTTACACCGGCAGATGTCACAGTTGCAGCGGTTATGAGAAACAACTTCCCTCCTTACAGACACAGTCAATCGTGTGTCAGTGTAAGTGACTAATAGTACTGCTCGAGTTCTCAGCACTAGTGGCCTAGTGTATTTTACCCCTTTACCTTCTGAACCACAGACATCCCATTGTTAAATCCCTTTTTGAGGTTATAGCATCATCCACTCTCATGGACTCATGTGCATCTCCAGACAATATAAGGGTGATTTGCCATTTTACCATGAAATAGTTTTACAAGTTTAAAGACCAGTGGCCTATATGGAGCTCTTGATTCACCCCTAATTTACACCTTAGAAATAAATTGGAATGCTGAGATCCAGACCTTCACATCTAACATCAGTGCCTCGACACAGACAATACTGACAAAACCTTGTGGAAAGCCTTCCTACAGAAGTGGAAGCAGACCCATCTCATGGTCAGGTGTACACTTTTGGACTTTAGTGGGGGCAGGAGGAGTTATAATTAGGAGAACTTATTCAGAGCAGATTCATCAACATCTGATTCTCATCTTTTTGGATCGCTCCAGGACGGTTTAAAGAAAAGAAGGTATTCATGTTATAATTATGGGGATTTTGCAGATGGCTTGAAATAGTACGACACTAGAAACATGCATGTAGAAAAGTGCAGATTTTAAAAAGAAACCATGAATATTGTATGTACAGCTATACAGTGAAAAGTAAAGTGTTAACATTACACAATCTTTGCACAGAGTGAATGAATAGTGGAGTGTTTCCAAAGATTTTCGTAACTACACTGGTTATATTACATCACTTTATAAGTAATAAAAATGATTCATTGTGTAAGTTTATGTGCTTGAAACACGTGTTGTTACCTCAGGTGCCAGGTACTCCGGTGTTCCACAGAAGGTCTTCATAGTAGCAGCATCAGTAATTCCTTCTTTACAGAGCCCAAAGTCTGTAATTTTAATGTGCCCATCTTTATCAAGCATCAGATTCTCCAACTGAAGGAGACAGGGGGAAATCATTTTCATAACATTAGAATTAAATCTGCTCCATTCTCACTTAATATAATTCACTGAGTGTTAAATAGATCATGTTGACGCTTGCATGAATAAACCATTTCCTTCATCTACATTTAATACGCGACGGCAGGGAAACGATACTTCCAGCTATTCAGGCTTTTTTGGCACTAGTATAATTGCTTCTATCCAAGGCTGCAAGCAAAACACTGTGTCATCTTCTACATGCGCCAGAGTTTGATATCAACAGCTACCACCCCCCTTCCCAAAAAGAGCTTCAAACTCTACAGCTTTTAATTACATTTTCAACGTCCCACGCCACAAGAGCAGGAATGAAAGACGAACAGGACCTCAAACGGCTTCCTCAGAACTTGAGAAAACATCCCTGTCTGTATTTTACTTATTTATTTTTTGTTTGTTTGTTTACCTTGAGATCCCGATACACTATCTTGGTGGAGTGCAGGTAGTCCAGGGCGGAGACGATCTCTGCACCGTAGAAGCGCGTGCGGTCTTCTGAGAACACCCGTTCTCTCGACAAATGGAAAAACAGCTGCAGGATAAACAGCAGGGACAGGATTGCAATAATTACTGATTTATTGAAGGAAATTAACACAACACAAACTGCCTCCCATCGCCATATTGAGATGATAGATGGCGGGGCCCTCGGAGGACGCCTGGCGAACCCAGACAGCAGCTGGCGCATCATCCCTGGCTTTCCAGAGAGAGGCCGGCGAGGCCTGTTAAATCAGCATTTTAATCAATACACCAATCTTGTTAAAGGCAGAGCTAGCAAGCTTGTGGGCTAATGTCCCATCAAAGTGGCAGGGGCGAGCCTTCCCCCGCAATCATCGGCCTCATTTTTTACACTGTACTTCCCCGTTTTCTGTCTCTCCCAGTCAGATGTCAAGGGTTTCTTTCTAACCGTTTGGCCCACGTCTTCGCTTGAGCTCATCTCCAGCAAATTACATTGGAGCCCGGCAGGGAGGCTCCGTCGTTTAATTGCTATGGGAAGTAGTTGGATATGGCTGTCTGGGGAGCGCTAACGGGCCCGCTGATCGGTCTAGGAGGAGGCAGTGGGAATCTGAGTGAGAGGAAGGTGAGAGTGGAGCAATGTGTACAAGGACAGGTGTGCCTTCATCAACTCACTGGCATCTGTGAATGTGGCATGGCTGAAAGATGCACAGGCAGTACTGGGTAAACTGTGGAGGTGAGTGGCGCTGGCTGGACTGGGCTGGGGGAGCAGGTGACACTACAGGCTGAGGGAAAATGAGAGGAAGATTGCCACCTCCCTGATTAAACAGCACCATTGGTGGTGGAATTTCATTTATCAAAACCTGAGGCTCTCAAGAAGGTTGCCTCATGTTCTAACTCGAAAAGGACTGGAAACTTTGTGAAAAGCCTGTACGTGTTCTGTTTTCCTGAGATGCAAACAGAAAGTTTTAAAGAAGGGGGTCGGATGTGAACATCTCTGATAGACTTTTAGGTCTGGAAATGGCAGAAATCCAAAAATGTTGTAATAATAACTCAATATACTTCTATTTATGTAGAATAATATGTAATTATCAAGGTCAGGAGTTACTGGCCACAATATAGAATTAAACATGAACAGGACAATTTACTTACTGGCTAAAAACTTAGTGGCTAAAAACCTGGCTCTAGACATACTAAGCCTAATGCCATTTATTTAGTTATTTTTTAAATATTTTATTTATGCATTTTCTTCCCTTTTCTCCTGACGTTTAGTAGGTGCAGTTGCCCAATTACGTCAAGCTTCCCTCCACTAATGATGACTCTCACTCTAACTGGGGAGGACAAAGCTAACCCACACGCCCTCCAACATGTGGACAGCGGGAAGGAGTAAAGTTGCTCAATACGTAGTACGGCCACCACTGGCAGGTAAAAAATGCACCATACAACAGACTGTGTCTAGGGGTCATGTGGTAGGGAAATGGGCAGTGATTCCATTGAGAGAAGCATGAGGGGAACATACATTAAGATAAACAGAAAAATTATATTTTCAGTTAAATTAAATTAAAAAAGGCTTCTACACCATCAAATTAACCAGCTCAACTGCTGTAAAAGTACTTTGATACTTCACATTTAGGTGCATTTTCAAATGAATAAATAAAACCTGTATAAACTCAAATCTAATGTCTTTTGGTTTAAAATGTTTTCTTGAAATTCAGGCAAAGCACACAATAAAGGAACAACTTCTTAGCGTTAACTTTTCAACTGTATCTTTCTTAAATCATCAATGATGCATGATGTAAAATGAACTGCAGTACTGTCAACTGTGCCTTCTCTTCACTTGTGCCCTTGATAGCACATTCTCTAGAAGATGCTCATGTCACTGAAATAAATTAGCAGATTATGGAGCTGTGCCATATAACTAATTGAAAATGTCATCCTTAGCACAAAAGGCCAACAGTCTTTTTATTTATCTACTTACTGCATGGTTAACCTTGAACTATGTCTGTTGTAGATTTACTAAACTAAGATTTAAGAAAAACATTTTTATGTTAAAGTAATTCATTAATATGTGACTCTTCCGTCTGGGGAATAAGATACATCTGTGAGTGGAGCAGTATAATGCAAGGCATCACAAACGTACTGCCTTATTTACACATTTACAAGGAAAATCAGCCATAGGGGTGACAAGGAAGCCCATTGAAAACAAAAATAAGCCAAAAACCATAACTGATGCTCAGAATAAAAAGTAATGCAAGACATGCATTACATTTGCAGCCTGGAAGTGGTGTAGTTGGAACCTCAAACTGCCTCACCAACCACCCATTCTTCATTTTTATTTCTAAGTAAAGGCTTTATTTGATCACTAGGCACTTTAAGTGAACCACAGCCAGCACACACTTCGATCTCACAAACACATCCATACCTCTCCTCCATTGACGTACTCCATCACAAAGCAGAGACGGTCTTTTGTTTGGAATGAGTACTTCAGAGACTGAAACAGCAGGAAGAGAAACAACATTAGAAAATAAAACTAGCCAACAATTTAGCATATGTCTTAGCAATTGCAGACGTGTGTTAAAAAGCTCCTTCACAAAACATATGCCGAAAGAGACAAACTTCTCCCGAGAGCAAATTAAAAGGAAAAGCACAGGAGAGCTGAAGCGCTGAATTTTCCGCTGGCCTTGATACAAACTTTGAAATCAGGTGAAAGCAGCATTTTGAGTTTGTGTTGGGTAAATTGTTTTATTTTTTTCTTTTTGGACCTGCTGTGTATCAAATGTGGCACCAAACAGCATCTGGAGTGTCAGTGAAATTATCTCTCGCTGGCGACTTCTCAACAGATGCACCGCTACATTTGGGCTGCTAATTTATAACAGTTTATTCTCTGCATTATAATTAGACTCTGGGGAGAAGGCAATCCTATATGAGGCATGCATTATGATGCGTTATGTCATACAAGACAACTGTATGTGTGGGGTGGTATGGAAAGTCATTTAAAAATATGTGTACTCACAGTTAAGAAAGGATGTCTAGTGTTTTTCAGCACACGGCTTTCGGTGAGAGTGTGAGCCACTTCATCCTACAGCAGTCACAGAAAAATGTTTGATTTCTCATTTTTTTATTATCATTAATACATTAATATTATCAGCATAGCAATGAACATATATTAATGTCACAGACAAATTACAAATTTAAATTGTGTTTAGGCTAAAAGAACACATCAAAAGTACAGAGTACTGCTGTTTAAGCCAAACACAAAACACAAAATCTTTGAAACCTTCACCAAGAATTTTGTTTCCCTTAAACTCATCTATTTGAACATTTTAACATGTTTTTATTCTATATTTGTGTTATTGTCAGCATATAAGTGTCAAAAATGACCCCATTATTTTACATTAGCCTTAAATATTTGTAGTTCCACAAGACCATTTAAAGGATTCACATACATCCTTAGGAGAAAAACCTTAAAACTCAACAACACTCCCAGAACAGAGAACTCCCAGTGCAGATTTTGAGTTTCAGAGCAGTATATGAACATACTGCACCTGGTTTACAAAATATCAGTTCAGTTCGTTGTCTTTAACCCCTTATCCTAATTAGGGTTGGGGAGGGGTCCTGGAGTGTATCCCAGCTCTTCAACGGGCGCAAGGCACAAGGTAAGACCCTGGATGGGGCGCCAGTCCATCGCAGGTACCTACAGGAAAATTCAGTGTCTCCAATCAACCTGGTAGCTTGTCTTTGGACTGTGGGCGGAAACTCGTGTGGACACGGGGAGAACATGCAAATTCTACACAGAAAGGACCCCTGCGGGGATCGAACCCAGGACCTTCTCGCTGTGAGGCACCCACTAAGCCACTGTGCTGCCCGATTACAAAATATAATTTCATTAATTCAATTAACACATGCAGCTTACTTTTGCAATAATAACTTCTTTCTTCAAAATCTTCATTGCGTAGTATTTTCCACTTGCCTTCTCCCTTACAAGAATGACTTTTCCAAAAGTGCCTTTTCCCAGTAGTTTTAAATAATCAAAGTCATTCATTGTCTGAAAAATACATCAACAAATGCATCAAAAAAAGCATTATTAGAATCAACATCTAAAACATCTCCAAATCAACTACATTTATTTTAAATTTCTAAATTTCTATTTTTTTTATGTAAGCTCATACATAACATCGTACATAATAGGATGTTACAGTAATATGTATGGTTTTAGCTGAAGGGTCATGTCACATTCTAAAATCTAACATCTAATTTTCAACATCTTAAAGGATGATGACATCCTCCACACCCCCTCACTATTAAAAATGATTTGATAGCAATTAGTTAGCTTGCTTGCCAGCAGCTGGCCTACTTTTCAAGTTCCAGCTGTTATTGTTACTGCTATTGTTTGACATGTGGTGTTACTGCTAGGCAAATTACCTTAAATTAGAACATTGTTTTGTAAATTGAAATTCCCACGCTCATCTCCCACTCCTCTCTACCTCTGATGAACGTTGAGCTAGCATACTATCATGGTACTACTAAGTGTGTCTGAACAGTTACACATGCATTGTTATTATAATATGTCATCTTATTTCAAGTATTTAATCACATATTATGAACAGTAATTTAATATAGTGTTTTAATATATTACTTATTTAGGAGTTGAGCTACTATAAAATAAATGATTGGTAGCACACATACAACTTTGAGACTTATTATACTCATTTCAAACTGGTAAGATTGATTTGGGTAATTAGCATATTTCCTTCAAATATTATATTCATATTTTTCCCCTCAGTTTAATTTATTAGCTTTTTCACACAATACAAGGAAAATGATCCAGTTTACCTATTTCCTGTTTAATAGATTTTTTAAATATTTCAAATATAAGATTCTGAGTAAATCTAAATATATGCTTTGAATGTCACATTAAAATGCATATAGATTAAATATATCCTTTTAAAAAGATTTAAGTTATTTTATACATTCCCGTACATTTAAAATTCAGTGCTCCCTATATTGACTGTTATTTGATCACAGGAAGTTTAAACCTGAAATATTTTTGCCTGCTCAACATTTTATTTGTCAAACCAGAATTTTAGGTTTGCAACACAATGCAAAAAAAGTTGGGAAGAGGAACATTTAGGTGTAGTAATCTGTTAGAAAATTATTAAAATGTTTAAAAACACTGTACATCAAAGACAGATTGGAAGGGATTTATATGTTTCTTCTTTTTACAGTATAAAATATAAAATAATATGGAGCAGTTTCAGTGAGTAAGCTTAAGCTGAATGCCTGTGATCTTTGATCCCACAGACATCAAGAACGACCACTTAAACAATAACTGATATAACCACATGGGCAAGGAATTACTTTTGGCAAACATGATTATTTTGTGGAACTAAGCCCCAAGCAGCATCCACTTCTCTGGGCTCGGAAGCATCTCAGATGAATGATCGTATAGTCGAAATCTCAGTACGTGTTTGTAAGAAGGATGGAACAAAATAAAAGCTGAAACTGTAAAACGCATGGTATCCACAGAGGCCAAAACCTCTTTTAAGAGTGGTGTAAATGAACGGCAACATTACAAAGTGGGAATTGAACATTACTAAGTGAATTAGGTTGACCAGACAAAACATGAAATATCTCAGGTTCATATTGCCTGCAATCAAATAAATGTAAATATAAGAACCTGTTTTTATTATTATTATTATTTGTATTGTCCATACTGTCCAAACATTTTCTGATTTAAATGACAGGCACTGGTGGGTCTATTACTCCACTAATTTGTTCCACTAATTGGATGGTTATGGTTTTATAACCTTGTGCCTGTTTAGTAATAAATACTGAATATGAACTTGTAACACATTTGCATTCAGTTATATTTCAATAAATAAGGTATGCATTAATATTTTAATATTAACATATTTCTATGCTCAAAAATAAAACCATTCACAGCAGGTTCCACTCAGAATGAGAGTGCAGATGGCATGGTTGTACCTTTCGTTTATGGTGACTGATCGAGATATCCATCTCCTCCTCTCCAATGTTGTCTATTTGTGAAGTTGGACTGCACTGAATCCGCTCCTCTTCCTGTCTTTGGAGTTTATCAGCCACCATCTGGATCGCATCTGTCCACTCATCCCTTGGAGAACACACAGATACTGATTATGTGAGTCACAATTAAAAGCTAAGATACAAAATGTGCACAAGAAATACCCTTTGTTGGTAAACCAACGTTTGGAAAAAAAACAGCCTCGTAAATAATCTCAATAAGAATGAGGGAATATTTTAAAATACTCTTTTTACAAACTTTTGACACCGAGATAAAAACTACAGTATTAAAGGCCCGATCTGATTAGAACAGTCATTCATGATTCTGCGCCATGGACATGCATGAAAAATTAGTTACACAGTGACTGGAATGGCCTCCTGTCTGTACAAACAGCTTCTCCCTCTATTGAGCTTCCATTTGTTGTACAGCCCAACATCTGCTGTACAGAATCAGTCATGCATTCATATTTTCAAGCATGTGTGTGTTTAATAATGATGAATTTAGTTTGTGGAGACTTGCTGTATGTCATAATTTCGTCAGACGGCCGTGCTGTTTCTCTGGCAGAGACCAGAATGTACAGGTGTATAGTAAACTCAGTCAGTATATGAGCAAGCAACTTAAAAGACTTGAGAAGAGTGGTTGGGGCAGGGGGAAAGACCATTGGGGCCAGAATCCCAGCTATTGAGCATCTGGCTCAAGAATGCTGTAAAAGTCAGGAGCATTATCATTGACTGTTTAGCCTGTTGTCCTTGGGTAAATGGTACAATAGTTTTCACTGCAATGCAATCTGATTTACAAACAGCTTTTACCCAACTGCCATTGGACTCCTGAACAAAATAACCAAATGCTGATGCATATTCATTAAAGAATAAATCCCTTTTGCAACATCTTAACATCCAACGTTGTCTTCTTCTTCCTCTTTCGGCTGCTCCCATTTGGGATCATAATCCGCATCATCAACTTGGCACAGTTTTTGCAGCCGGATGCCTTTCCTGATGGAACCCTCCTATTTATCCGGGCTGGGGACCGCCACCACAATGCGCACTAGGCATCTATAGGACAATTCAGTCTCTCCGATTAAACTGGTGGCATGTTTTTGGTATGTGGGAAACCGGAGCACCCAGAGAAAACCCACAGGGATAACACACTGCAGAGAAAGGACCTCGACCGCCCAGCCTGGGGATTGAACCCAGTACCTTCTTGCTGTGAGGCGACAGAGCTACCCACTAAACCAACGTGTTGCCCCTTAATGTCCGACATAATAACATAATAGAGAATAATCCTTTCATTGAATGAGCACTATGTGATAGTCTGGCATAGCTACAATTTTACAATGAGAGGGGACTCACTCACGTAGGGGTAGTGGTTACACGTAGTGGCTTAGTGGTACTGGTCTGGAAATCCGAAGGTCGCCGGTTCAAGCCTCATCAACGCCAAGTTGCCACTGTTGCGCCCCTGACCCTCAATTGCTCAAAAAAAATGTGTTCAGCCATAAATGTAAGTGGCTTTGGATAAAAGCATCTACTAAATGCTGAAAAGGTAAATGTACTTCTAGGGAAGTGTTTGCGTTACGCTGCTTAAGTACAATGCCCTAAACGTTTCAAGCCAGTGTGTAAAGCCAGTGTTTATAATAATTTAATCTGTAAAATATTTCAATTGCATCCAAATGTTTTCCTCAATTCATTCACAAACTCCATATTAGTATTACGGCACTCACTTTCACTTTGTTAAATCCCACTTTACCTCTCAGACGACAAATAATCCCATTATGAGCGAGACAATTACTGCAGTGATTTATTTTCTCCCAGCAAATGACCAGCACTCAGCGTGCATCTCTCAGACTCGGCGTATGCAGGCAGCTTGCATAAACCACTTCTGCTGCTTTGTGTTTGTCTTTCTAAACACTCGTAGTCCCTGCTGAGAACGAAACAGCTGGAGGATACAGGCCAGTGCTTTTTTAACGGCTCACTTTTCAAGTGATGATTGAATAATCATGCTGCTTAAGTTTTTTTTTTTTTAGCGCAAAGCTTCTTTCAGTCACAGAGCAACCAGCAAGCTGTTCTTCAGAGAATTAAGATTTTTGGTGTGATAGTAAAAACAGTGTTTTCTGTTAGATACTTTACTTACCTTTCCTCTGGAGTGTCCACATGGAAAGTCCTTTCGATGACAGTGGTCCACTGGAGACACCTGATAATGAAAGTGTTGGGCTTAGGCCGTTCCGTTTTCATCAGCTGGCATTCTATAATGAAGAGAAGCTAAAAGTGAGGAGCATGAAAACATATTTCAATTGGATTACAATACCTGAGATTATATAACATAACAATGCCTGGGACATTTTCAAACAAATGACAATTCATGTGTTTTATGATATTAAGTTTAAATTACTCACATTTATTAATGCAGATTTACTAATTAAGTCTGTTAAAAAATGAGCCGTCACATGAAATATGCAATCTGCTGTAAAATTTAGAATGCAAGGTTTACGATTAGTGATTTAACATTTTATAATACACAATATGAGGGTTTTTTTGCAATCATACAGCAATTAAGTAAGTGTAACAGACTTTACTGTGGTGTAGTGCGCTGACAATGTTTGATGTAATTGCAATTTGTCCCGTTGGGGATTTAAAGGACAAGTGTGTTTCTCTACAAGCGTGAACATACCTGTGCTGCGCTCGAAACAACAAGCCAATATAGTATTTTACTCAAGATAATGTTTCAATATATAGTGTCCTTCTTTCTTTATAAACTTTGCAAACTTTAAAGATGAGTTACACTAGTAATCGGTTAGAGAAAATATCCAAGATGTCTAAAGTACCTAAATAAATTAGGTACATTTCTAACTGATTAGACAGATGCAGAGGGGTATGTGTGTGTGTGTGTGTGTGTGTGTGTAGCCTGCGTTTGTTTTATCAATCAAATTATGAGTGTAATTTAATGACTTGAAATGAAATCTGGCACTTTTGTTTAAGAATCTGTGAAATCTAGCATTTTCCACTGGTTATGAGCATCTAACGTAATAAAAATAATAATAATAAAAAAACATAACAGATGTTTAATCTTAAACAAGCAGATTGAACATAGTATTTTTTTCCTTTCAGCTGCTCCCTTTAGGTGTTGCACCAGTACCTCATGATCCACTTTATTGATTTGACATAGTTTTTTTCCCCAGATACCTTTTCTGACACAATACTTTTATTTATCCAGGCTTGAGACCTGCACAACAGTGCATTGGTTTATTCATCCTAGTGGCTAAAGATTAGGGTCGGGGAGCGGTGCTGGAGCCTATTCCAGCTGTTCAATAGGCACAAGGCCCAAGGTAACACCCTGGATGAGGCGCCAGTCCATCACAGGTACCAACAGGGCAATTCAGTGTCTCCAATACACCTGGTAGCATGTCTTTGGACTGTGGGAGGAAACAGGAGTACCTGGAGGAAACCCACGCAGACACGGGGAGAACATGCAAACTCCACACAGGGATCGAACCCAGGACCTTCTCGCTGTGAGGCGACAGTGCTACCCACTAAGCCACTGTGCTGCCCATTATGATATAATGTTTATAACTTTTTTTTCTGTACCTGCAAAAATGTCTGAATGCTGAAATGTAAACACGGATATTTAATTTAGTTTGAACTGGACACAGCTATTAACATTAGCCATTGACTACTGTTTATTTTTGAATGAAAAAGTGTACAGTTTATGTGCATATAGAATCTCCTGTTTATGTAAGCCTGAAGATTCTTTGCTCATTCTATATTTTAATCACTATTATAATCAAATAACACAATAATCAAGCTGATTCGGGTACTTGTTATTACAATAATGAGACAACAATCAGTATAAATGTGCAACCAGTGAAAATATATGGAGATAATAAACTGTTTAAATCAGTAGACTTGGCCTACAATCAGGAGGATATTTTGGGTATTTAGTGAGGTCAGGTTGGCCAGCTGCAGGCAACTGCCAGTGTTAATGCATCAGTATGATAAACAGGGCAGTGCAGGGTAAAACAAATGGTTGTTAGCAAAGGGCAGGATGGTAGAGCATGATGTAGCAACCCAACACCACAGAGAGACAAATGAGAGAGTGAGAAGAAAAGTTCAGGATGAGAGATGAACTGAGCATGCAAGGCCGTCCTATAAACAGCCAACCGGTCTGCCACGCCAGATGTTTCTCTCTGAGAGGGGACTGCTTTCAGCTCCCCACACCACTTTTAAAGTGTCTCTGCTAGTAGGGAGTGGAGGTGATCTCTGAGCTCGACTCATTGTCATCGCGGACAGTGGGGACGGTTGAATCACTGTAACGGCCACTGTCCCATCTCACCAAGAGAGCTATCAGCTGGCCAATTCCAGCCACCTCTAAACAGCACCGTGGCCTACATTTGGTCCCGAAGGTTAATGGCGACAGCACGGATGTCTCAGAGCCGTCTGCTCTACCTGGGCAATAAGAGAAAATCAGAGGAGCACGCTGTGAGCAGGAAAACAAGGTCACAGCAGCCAGAATGTCACACCTCGGGAGGAGCGGGAGCTGAACCGGCAGCATTGTTTGATTTGCCACATAGGATCACAGATGACAAGCATCGCTTCAAGCAAGAGCCGCTAAGCAGAGCGAGCACGCCAATTAAACAGCCCAGAAGCTGCGAATTCCACTGCTCTTGTGCTGCTTTAGATTTCTCAGGCCCAAAATAAGTTTGAGATGGTGCCAAGCACAGAAAACATCAGGAAACAGACATGGCAAATGCTGTAAATACATCACTGCAAATAAGGGGAGTAGCTTCAAAGGACTTTTAAGAAACTAACAAAAATACTTAATAAGTCAGTTTAAGAAAAAGTATGAGCACGAGTATCAGTTTGTTAGACAGATTTTTACCGAAATGATCTGTCATTCTTTAAGCATATTTTATGCATAAACTAAATTATTATGATTATAGAAAATTTACTCCTCAATTTGATTTTTATGCTATTTTTGTACTATAGATTGGTTAGTACTCTAAAAAAAATTAAAAAATATTTGGTTATTGAATCCCGCCTACAGAGGCACAGTATAGGATGATCTAGCTCAGAACATCCAGAAGTTGAAGGGCCTGTTGTTAATGTCCTGGAGTCTTAATACCCCATACCTTTAGATGTCTGGTCAAGTCAGTGTCTCTGCAGCTGTTTGGCTGCTTTGACAGCATATCAGTGGTATGTAGTAGTTTTTTTTATAGTAGCCTAATAAGTGATTACATTTTTTATACTTTTAGACTATTGATGCAAAATGTTCAGTTCAGTTCAGTTCATTTTCTTTAATCCCTTATCAAAATTAGGGTTGGGGAGGGGGCACAAGGCCACATGGTAACAACCTGAATTGGGTGCAGGTCCATTGCAAGTACTTACAGGACAATTTAGAATCTTCAATCAACCTGGTAGCATGTCTTTGGACTGTGGGAGGAGATTGGTACCTGGAGGAAACCCACGCAGATACTGGGAGAACACGCAAACTCCGCACAGAAAGGACCTAGATCGCCCCACCCAGGGATCAAACCCAGGACCTTCTTGCTGTGAGGC
>JAYDZG010000039.1:18942329-18959826 GCA_034509265.1 Microcambeva bendego
AGCAATACAGAACCTTTTTTTTTTTTTTCAGTAAAAAAATCCTATTTTTTATTATTTGCTAGTTTTATTCAATTTAATATAGCCCTGAACAGGATTGAGAACCAGTGTAGGATGTTTCTGCCTTACAACCTCAGTGGAACTGTGCCCATCAAGGATGCGCTAGCAAAAATTATGACATATTTTACAATGCGTATAGTGTTTGTGATTGGATTTACATTTTTTAAAAGAACCGGTTTAAAAATACTTTATTTATAAATTTAATTTCACTCATTTTATTGTGTAATTAATTCAGAATTTATTAATTTTTTATCAAGCAAAAATGTCTCCTAGTTTGTGTTAAGAGCATGGCTTAATTAATCTCTGCTGTGATGAATTCAGTGTACCTGGCCTGCATCTTTAATTGAGTTTGTTTATAGGAGAAACCTAATTAATGTGATTATCGGAGGAGCTGGTTGCCTATTGAAACGCTTAATCGAATGTTAACAATTGCTCACGTTCGCCTTGTCCGTTTTGCGATCCAGTGTGTCCGTCATTTAGGATTTCAATTGGAGGTTACGTCTGGTAGGTAATCAAAACGATTAGAGGTACAGACCCAGCCCAAAAGGCCAGGAACAACATAAGGTCACTTGTTTAATTATGAACACATGCATAGACAAAAGACACAGTGTGTGTGATGAATGAGCACAGAATGTAGTGACATTTAAGGTGGCAAAGTGGGTGTACATTACAAATGCAAAAGAAATTCTTAAACTGATGTTTAACATTACATATAAAGGGTGAAACAGCACACACTGCCATATAACAAATGACCTACAAGTAGTTCAAATTTAACATTCTTTATCATTCAAAACATACTTGCAGGAAAATCGGCTCGTTTTTAAATAGTTTCTGGGTATGAATATATCTATGGTGCACTGCAATAGTGCACCACAGAAAGCATAGCATTCCTTTTCTCTGGCATTTTTCTTGATATAAGCCTCAATTGTCTTGGTATTAATATCCTTAAAATCTGTCTAATTATTTTTAATGATTTAAAGAAATAACCCTGTGTAATATATCTTTGGAAGAAGCTTCATTTGCTTTACCAGCCATCTCTAGTGTACTCTGTAAAGCAGTCTTCTCATACACAAAACATGTGTCCGGGTAGAGGTGAAAAAGACAATACCAACTGTTGCAGAGTTAGACAGAGTTAAAGGTATACTTCCCTTAAAGTCAGTTGTTAGAGGCTACACTGAGACACAGGACCTGTCATTTTAAGGAATGGGGTTAGCAAGGCACCAAGGTTATTTCACACTACCATTTTCCATGAAAGCATTTATTAGAAATTCTTGTGTTAAAAAAAACACACAAAAAGAAACACCCCGGCTACAACTGCTGGTGGCTAGCTCTGTCACCACAGTCATCATTAATTCATGCCGTTTGGACCGTCTCCCAAGGTGACTTACATGTGTTAATGTAGCCTCTGCCGTATGTTTAATGCATGCCAGCAGGTAACACGGACTCCAGGTGTCTGACTCTTCTTCTTCATTCTAAGATCTGCTTCAACTCTAAAAAAAAAACTTTCAACAAGCTCACCATGAACAGCTGGTAGAAAGAATAATGTACCGGAGAGGAGAGAAAAATACTGCACTGTGTTAGTCTGACTCTCCTGTCCTTGCTGTCACATCCACTTAAAGGAATTCCTTTTCCTCTGTCCCAGATGGAAAGTAAATTTCGTCCGTCCAGTAGCTTTGCTTAAATGTCTTTGCTTGTAGCCCTGACTAGATTGCTGAAATTTATTTCTACATGTATTTACAGACAGTGTTTTGTGCTTATATAGTTAAGACAAAAAATGGAGGCATAAAAGGAAGATCCATATCATATGCAGAAAGTCTGTACAAAATCCATCTTATTATTCATGTGTCTCAACCTGCGAGTAGAGGGCGCTGCAGCAGCAAACTCTGTAAACATCCCTCCTTCAGATAAAGTCAACTGTGCAGAGCGTCAGGTCGATAGCAAAGCTAAGCTCAAAATCTCAGCAGTAATGGATAATAGAGTGCTGAAAAGTTTTGTAAAGTTCTTAGTGATTATAAAAAAATAAAAACACAATTAAAGTAACTCTGATTTATACAATGCCTTATTCAATAAAGCAAGACTGCACACTGGAACACCTTAGTGTGTTGAAACCAACTTCTGGTCACTGTCTGGAAGATGATTGGCATGTCTACTCCAGTGGAACCCCTGGTCTAAAATACATTACAAGGCTGTAAGCCTGATCAAAATGAAATCTATTTGATATATGAAGGCATGTGGCATGAACCAAGTTATTGAGGGAAAAATATCAGTGAACACTTAGTGCAAAGAATGGTGGTACCAGGACGGACATCCGGCATAAAAGGTGGGTCAAATAAAAAAAAGCTTACCCCTAACAATACTACAGTCAGTAGCATAAATAAATAAATGTGCATAAATAAAAAAAAAACTTTGCTCTAATCTGTTAAACTCATTAGGCTTTAGATTCATGTTGAGAATTGTGAAAATAGATTTTTGGTTTAGCTTAAAGCTGCAGTTTGCATCTTATATATTCAAGATTCTCTATTGTCAGTTAAAATTATGTGTAGGTCAGTGTGTACGATCTGCCAATTAATCATTTATACTTAAAAAACAACTGAGTTCTGGGTGGATGTTGAAAACATCCTTGTCAATACAAACAACACATAGTCAGATCCCCTTCAGTATGTAGTCAAATGAAATCAGTGATCATCCATTATCTTTGTGCAAATAATGAAACATTGAAGAACAGATAAATAAAGGTTTGCGTATGATGCAAAAGTTAGAAAGTTAGAGTTAGAAAGGTTAAACACTGATAACACTCAATCAGAAGCAGAAGGAAATGATGGCTTACTGTGACTACAACTAAATCTAGCAGGTCCAACAGTGGTGGAGTTCATTAAAAGATGAGCTGAGGTGGGACAATGTGGCCCCAAACACAGAGGCTGAGGAAGGCAGGGTACAACAACATGCCGGGCTAAAAAGAGCTGGAGCTGCACCATCAGGCCAGTGGTGAACAGGTGCAAGACTCACTGAACACCCTCTCTCAGACCTCAATGGCCATTATAGGAAAGAGGCAGGGGCCGGCGTTATTATTTATTCAGTAGTGCATACACCAGGGCTGGCTGCTGCGCTGGGATGCAGCTGGCGTCGGGGGGATGGAGTCCCTCTTTTCTATTGTCCAACCTGCCCCCCCACAACACGCACTTATAGATTTCCAGAGTGGCCTTTGTGAGGCATGTTGGAGCCCAATATTATAGTAGCCAATCACCCCAGACATGCACATAAGTATATACACAGAGTCTGCAGCTGAGGTACACAAGCATGGTACCTTGTAATATTTGCTTCTTCCACCAAAATACACCTCTTTCAGTCTTTTTTAACTGACGCTCTCTCTCTCTCTCTCTCTCTCTCTCGCTTTCTCTTTCTCTTATTTATTCGCACAGAGCCACTTTTAAATATAATGGGCTGAGGCTAATACAGCCACCCACCAGACTGGGTCAACTTCATTCAAGCAGCCCCATTCATCCCGATCAATGGAGCCTGGACAGATATGGCACTTGAACTCACAAACTGCTGTCCTCCACTGAGCTGCTGTTTTTGATGTAGTGCCTTTGACTTCCCTCAAGCTGGTACCATCTGGACATTATGTGATGAACTACTGTTCATGACTGGAGGATAAGTGATGATCCTGTAATTACCAATGTAACTTGGATCACTGCTTAACAAAACCGTTTCCTGTTGTAGTGTTTGCAATCCAGCCAAAATTCCTTATTAGATATTGTCATAGTGAAGATGAAGAGTAGAGTAGAAGTGTGGACTGCAATATTAGGCATCATGTGAAGTAAATAACTTACATCCCACAGGTGTTGAACCCCAAATGTTTTCACACTGAGTAAAAACAAACTACTCCACTAGAAGGGCACTTAGATTAGCTACCATTGTCACCAAGGGTCAAGGAGTTGCAGAAGTCAGTGACTGTGACTGAAGCTGGTGTTCGTGGGGTATTTATTTCTGAAATTTATTACAATTGGTACCTTTACAAAAATATATTTAAGCACAAAAAACTTTTGCAACAATTGTAGTCCACTAAAATGAAACATTTTTGAGTAAACGCTAAGCAGCATTTTAATTTAAGCCTTTACTTAAAGAGGAAGTTTATAGTATATAGGTTGTTTCAATCAGTTGCATTTGTTTGTTTAACATCATGTTTTACACATTCATAATATAAATGGTAGTTACTCGTTAAATCAGTTATCGAGATTATAACACAGTCATGAATAATTCAGCATCTCCTCTTTTAGACTTTGGGAGTAGTCCACAGCACCCAGAGTAAACCACACAGACCTAGTAATCCCATTGATATTCACTTTCCTGCCAAATAAGGCTCAATTCAAAATTGCATTGCATAGTTTGTACTTACCTCAGAAATAAACAGGTATTCATTGTTTCATAGTAGTGTTAGTAGTTTGTATTATTTTAAGATAAATAATCATATGTGAGCCATTGTGGGTAGAATGTATTGATACATCCAAACTTTTACCTTATTTTATCCCTAGTAAAATATTTTCCTCTGTGTACATGGTTGTTAAGGAAAAAGAATGAATACATTCCTCCCAACCTTTATAAGTAACTCAGTCTGGAAAGGTTTAATTCATTTTACACTTAATGATTTTATGCTTAGTAACTGCACAAAAGTATCCTGATATGCAGTGCATCTGGAACATAATCACTGTGCATCACTTTTTCCACATTGTGTTATGTTACAGCCGTTTTCCAAAATGGATTACATTCATTTTCCCCCTGAATATTCTACACACAATACCCCATTTATTAAAAATAAAACATATAAAAAATACATGTACATAAGTATTCAACATTTGACATGACACTCAAAAATGTTATTCCACATATTCATCAGTTATTCCACCTGTGGTAAATCCAGTTGATTGGACATGATTTGGGAAAGCCCACAACTTTCTATATATAGTTTATAGTACATGTCAGAACACAAACCAAGTCATGAAGTCCAAGGAATTGTCTGTAGACCACCATATAGGATTGTATTGAGACAAAGATCTGGGAAGAAGTTTTGAACCACCAGGACTCTACCTAGAGCTGACCACCTGGCCAATATGAGTGATCGGGGCAGAGGGGCCTTAATCTGGGAGGTGACCAAGAACTTAAGGATCACTCTGACAGAGCTTTAGCATTGTTTTGTAGAGAGAGGAGAAGCTTCCAGAAGCTTCCAGAACCGTTACTGCTGGACTCCACCAATCAGGTCTGTATAGTAGTGGCCAGACAAAAGCCACTCATCAGTAAAAGGCAAAAGACAGCATGCTTGGAGTTTGCCAAAAGGCACCTTAATGACTCTCAGATTAAGAGAAACAAAATTCTCTGGTCTGATGAAACAAAATTGAACTCTCTGGCCTGAATGCCAAGCAGCATGTATGGAGGAAACCAGGCACCGCTCATTACAAGACCCTACAGTGAAGCATGGTGGTGGCAGTATCATGCTGTGGGGTTATTTTTCGGCAGCAGGAACTGTGAAACTAGTCAGAATCGAGGGAAATATGAATGCAGCAATGTACAGAGACATCCTTGAAGAAAACCTGCTCCTGAAACTGGGGTGAAGGTTCACCTTCCAACAAGACAACGACCCTAAGCACACATACCAAGATAACAAAGGCTTTGGGACAACTCTGTAAATGTTCTTGAGCTGAGACTTGAACCCGATTGAACATCTTTGGAGAAATTTGAAAATGGCTGTGGACTGACCTGATGAAACTTGAAAGGGTCTGCAAAGAAAAATGGGAGAAACTGCCCCAAAATAGGTGTACCAAGCTTGTAGAATCACGAGTTGAGGCTGTAATTGCTGCCAAATGTGCTTCAACAAAGTATTGGTCAAACACTGTGAACACTCATGTGTTTTTTTTGTTTTTATTTTTCATTTTCAACTTTCACTTTGTCATCATTGGGTTTTGTGTGTATTTGAATTTAGAGGGGAAAATTATTGTAATCTATTCTGGAATAAGGCTGTAGCATAACAAAATGTGGAAAAAGTCCAGATGCACTGTAAATATGCATTAGGACAGAAGTGTAATGATGTAAAGATGCTTTGCTGCATCTGGGTTAGTCAACTTGCTTCATTTCAAAACCATTAATTCTGCTTTCTACTAAACCTGAGGAAAAATGTCTGGTCATCAAAAGTTCAGGCGTAATAAGGTTATGCAACAAGACAATTATTTAAGCACAAAAGGACTTCTACTATGGCTCTAAAAGGCTCAGAAGAGACTAAATTAAAGTCATGGTCTGAACCATATAGAGATGCAGAGGCAGCATTTTCAGTGGGCATTTAATATTTGGATGCACTTTAATGTGGCTAAATAAAAACAGGTCCGCATTAAAAAGTGGAACAAAATTCCACTACAGTGATATGATAAACTGATCTGTGGTTATCGTAGGTTGAATCTATAGCTGCCAAATGTGCCCCAGTTACTATAACTAACTTTTAACATGAAATATTTTCAGTAAATGAAATGCTCTTGTGTTTTCTCATTCTTATTGCCCTACATTACATTTTATTTAAGGACTTGAAACTATAAGTGTGAAAATATATAGAAATACAGAAAATTAAGAGCGCTGTACAGAGTAAATAATTTATTCTGAATTATTCTCACATGAATGTGGTGTATCTTGTTTTGCAAGTGAAAATCTGGGTGAAAAAAGCCAAGACTAGTCCTTTGATTATTGGCTCTCTACTGGTTGGCTGTGTACAATCTAGTGAGCATAAGTGCCAGTGCAGGCAGCATACATAATTTGCCACCAAGTCTGAGCAGAGAAAGACCAGACTAGTGGACTAGAACTATGTAAGGCACCTGCATAGAAGTGGATAAACCTCATGTGCAAATCCACCAAAGCACGGGCAAAAAAGGTGTTGAGGGTTAGTGCATGTATCGCAAGGGGAGTGGACCAGGCCAAGTCTAATTATCTACATTAAATCATGAGAAATAAATAGAAAAATATATAATATTAAATCTGTAGTACTTATGTTAAATTACAGGAAACAATTTTCTAATTGCAGTTCTTATCCTGTATAGTATTGTTCTAGGTTTCTCAAGCTACACAGCTCAATTCTCTTTACAGCATCCACAATGCTGTTTTCATTCATAAAAAAAACATTAAAAGTATTACAAATGAAACCATTAGTGAAGCATTTTGGCATGGCAATCATGGAAAGTACGTCTGAGCTTAAAACACCATTTGTGCTTGTTAGATGCAGTGCTCATTTAGGACGAAACTAAATTGGCAAACAAGCCAAATAAGGCAAAAAGGGTAGAATAGCTTGAGTCATCAGGTAGCATCCTTCTTACAATGTTTCCAGCTGTTGATAAATAATTTATGACAGGCTTCTGGAATTACTATCCTCAGGAACACAGTAAAAGCTCCTCTTCAGCTCAGCACAGTGTGGTGCACGGTTTCCATTGTTTCAACTACCTATTGTAATTTTTGTTTCCTGAGCACAGTGCTGTAAAAGTACTTTTCTGATTGTTACTGCTTGTATGTTTGTTACACCGAACACTGAACAGCCAGAGATACACAAAGAGTAATCTTGTAAAACATACTCTTAGGAGAGAAAAAAAACATCTTGTAAAACATAATTATTAGAAAAAGGTTATTAAACTGTGTAGCCTTTAAGATAGAGCAATTTCCATTGTAATAACTGGTCGCACCACTAGATTTTAGACAAATATATAATTTGTATAGAACAATGGACACATTTCAACTTAATATTATTTTAGAATGGCCCCAAAACAGACTAAACACAAGGTTTTCAGGGATGAATTCAAAGTTTACCCACAGCATATCTGTTAGGTTCAAGTCGGGACTGAACTTTTGAATTGGACTTGACTTGCATGGTATTGTTGCACTCACTGCCATAACTGTGTAGCATTACTGTGAACCAAAGGGGTCCAACTAAAATATAGCAGACCTACTAACAATTACACTTTCTTGTTATTTGAGTGAATCGTTATCTGTTTTTTACAGTATTTTGTGAATTTCACTAACCGGGTTATATTTCTAATTGGAAGATTATTTTACAACTTTAAATTAAACATACACACTTCCATCCCAAATCAGTAAAAAAAATATTTTTCTAGCATGCCTGAAATCTTCAACATTCACTGCCCATGGTTGTAAAACTACTGAGCAACCTTATTGTATTACTGCCTACATAGAAAGTTGCTTCAGTAGAGTAGATTGAAATAAACCGTCGCCTTATAAGCTCAGGCTATTCAGACACACTACTTGAGACCGCAATTACCCTGGGTTCTTCTCATTAAGTCTCATGCCATTCAATGGAATGATGTGGCACAATGCATGTCAAAGAAATTATCCCACCATGTACTGAAAATAACTGGCAAGCAAATAAATTACACTTTTAAACTTGTAGCATCAAATGCTCCCTCATTCTTCACTCAAAATAGTGTTGAAAATTTAATATGCCTTACCAGTCAGCATTTTAAGTCATATACGATTTTAAACAGCCTACTTGTCAGGAGCATCCATAGGATGGCAATGTAGAGAGCTCACTAGAATTTCAAACACAAACTGTCTAGTTTTCATTTTTCAGTACACACAATTTTATTGCAAAAATACATCAGGAGCCACTTCAAAAATAGGAATAAGTTGATAAGAAGAAGAACTTTAAAATATTAGTAAGTAAGTTAAACTACAAGCTGTAGGAATGTAATTTATGTCATATGTGTCGATCACAACAACCACCCAATAATCACCAAAGATCTGACACTACTTTTGTCACAAGTCTCAGTGCACAGTTCTGGTCTCAGATTAGTAGACCCATCGGGGCATTTGGTAGACAGACAGACAGTAGACAGACCCACAATGGGCCCATCAGTATAGGGCATGGTGATGCCACGTTTGCCACTCTAAAGTTTGGGTTCCAGTCCTAATTCTAGAGCAGTTGCTACTGGCATGGCCTCATAGAAGTGTGTACATGCCCCTTATTATTTATTTCAACAGACCCACACACACGCACACATGCATGCACAGACACACACAGAGACCCAGAGGGATACACCCAGCCTCTTCTGACTGAAATAATGAGAGCAGTAGAAACAGCAGCCTGACACTGGGTCTCAAGTTCCAGTCATTATATTAGGCGACATCTGCACATGTTTACTTCTGTCTCTTTTTACTAAGTCTCTCTCTCACCCATTCACTCCCTCACTCTTTCCCTCCCACCTATTCTATCCAGCTCAAAAGCACTTTAATATCTAGCCGCAACACACACTGCTATCTTGACAGCAGATGGTAATTCAACAATCATCTCTAACAGTACCGGTGCATCTTTACCCTATTAGTAGCCTACTACTACCACACACACACGCACACACACAATGTCTGTCCCAAGTCTTCCCCCTTAACTGCACAATCTCTTCAGTGAGACAATAATACCCTCTTTGTTCAACTCCTACAATACAGCTGCGTAAGCCATGCCAGTGCAAGACCCCAATACTAAAACACATGTGCTAAACACATACACACACACACACACACACAGCCACCCCTCCCAAACCAAAATGACATAAGGGGTGTGTGTTGCAGAGGTGACAGGCTGTTGCACAGCTGTGCAGTTCTTCTTCTGTTTGTAGAAGCACAAAGACTATAAAATACAATATCCAAAGCTATAAACCTTGCCTCAGTTACTTCATTTTAAAACTGCTCACATATCAACAATTGGTCACTGTGTACATTATGATACCAGGTAGTATAGACTCCTTTAGAGGTTTATGCCCTGTATGGACAGTATGTGTGATGTGATGCTGGGTGTTGGCAAAACAGTAGTACTGATATCTCAAAAGTAACTGAAATGAAAAAAAAAAATCATTTTATTTCATAGATGGCAAACATTGTTGACAGATCTCTCCACTGAAGAGGATGACCACTAACACATTCAAATGTCACTCAACAACCGAAGGATAACAAAGAGACCTACAAAAAGAACAGCTAACAGCAGTTCAGGTAATGTTCACAGCATGAATGATACAGGATTCCAGGGCCAGGGCCTTAATCAATAGGAAGTCAAAAAAATCCAGGAAAACAAAACAAAAAAAGCTTCTGCAAAAAAACTTTATTTTAGTTAGAAGTGGTGAGGGTGGGAGGAGGTAATTGGTCAAATATGAGAGATCTTGTAGTCTGGATTGATCAGCATCTGATTTACACCCTTTTGGATGCTGAACGAAGCTTTAGGAGGACTAAGATTTTCATGTGCTGATGATATAACACCAACTGTGCTCCAGTGGCTACACGCTCAACAAAAACATTTTTGCCGATTACATTAAAATGGTACAATGATGGGGGAAAAAGGCTTCACAAAGAAAGGTGACTGTAGTGAAGTGATGTCATTTTATAATATTTAATTATTTCATGTATTTTATTGTACGTATTTCTAATTTGCAAGTATTTTTAACAATGTATGTTTAAATTAAAATAAATAGGGTAGTTTAGCAATTCTGTCCAGCTTTTTAATGCTGTCAGTCTACAACTGTACTGTATTTCTAAAGCAAGCGGGTTAGTGTTACAGACATACTGTAATATCATTATTATTAATAATTAAAAGAATATCATGTTGTAGGTAATCCTTATATTCGTATTAGATCTCATAGCAGATGTCCTCTATAGCTCTGTACCAGCAGTAAAATAAACTTTAAAACAAGAAGTATGTTGACTCATCCTCACATGGTACAGTATCTATGCTAACTTACACCTACTCCTAAACTGAATGTCACAGACACTAAAATTCTTCTCTGCGTGCGGCCATTTTCCCACAGCTCTCACTTCTCTGTCACACCACAACAGAAAGGCACACCAACACTCCAGTATGCCATTGTGCTGGCGTGCTGAGGCGTTGATGGATGTAGTGGCAAGGTGAGAAACAGAGAAGAAAAGGTTAGTGCATTTGAGTCCCACCTCTGCATACACACCACCTGGCTGTGTCCCAAACCACTCTTTGATGAGATGCACTATGCAGACACTGGTGGTCAGAGGCAAAAACAAATGTAAACCAGTGAAAATATACTTTATAGAGCTCTTTGACTGCAAAACAAGCTTTTGCAGACTAAAAAATCAATCATGAAGTAACACCCTATATTTACACATCAATTATGACCATATTCAGACTACTGACTTATTAAGGTTGTCATGTACAGAACAGATTTTTACTAGTAGTTTATTATACATAGTATTATACATATATAGTATTTGTAAGCAGTTGTAAGCATATCAGTTATTAGTCATAGAATATATGGGTGACTAATACGATACAATAAGCACAAAATATAAAACAAATAGAAATCCAATTATTTAATTTATGAACAAACAATATGTATTAAAAATGTAATAATTATTATAAATGCTTTGGAAAAAGGTTCTAATTAGCAACAACTTCACTACATTAAAAACAAGTTTAACATACAGTGAAGACTTTTAAAGCTAGCTGGGGTGGGGGCAAAAAGCTTCAAAAAAGAGCAATACTAAAGGCTTTAATTTTGCCGCGATATATCTTATATTAAGCTTTCTTGTTTATATTGTTATACATTGTACTTTTAATTTGTGTGCCCAGGTGGAGCAGTGAGATTTCACAGCACACCAGCATCGAGAGTCTGAACTCCCTGGTTCGAATCCCAGTGTTGCCGGTTGTATGTGCACCACCCTAACCACTAGGATGCACAAGCCACTGCACTGTAGTCTGGGCCTAAGCCCTGATAAATAGGAGGGTTGTGACAAAAAAAGGCATTCTAGCATAAACATGTGCTTAATCAACGAGGTAATGACACACAATTGAACAGGACTAACACCAGTACTAATAGTCCCACCAAAAATGATAATGGTAGTTTAATGTTGGTTTTGTTACATTTATCTAAAAGGCTAGATCAAGCTATTCATCTACAATATCTCATCGTCTCATAAAAATAACTGAGGTATAGAAAAATTAGGTCGTATTATTCATATTATACTGCCGATTTCATTGCATACAGCTCCATTCGGAGTAGGAGCAACAAAACTAGTAAATTAGTAATTAGTATTATGGGCAAAATTAAAAACAAACAGCTGGATGAAATGGTGCAGCATCTGTACCAAGTAACAGCTGCTTTTTTAACAGAGGATGGCAGTGTATAATAAGCTGATACCATCTCTTCTTACAGATACGACTTGCCGTTAAGGTTTTATCAGTAATGAGCCAGAAAATGACTCGCGTATTTCATCATCAATATGCCCATAGAACTACTACAGTAAGTCAGATGGTACAAGTCGTCCACCCTCAGCCAGGCCAGCTTATCTAGTAATTTATGGCTGTGTGTAAGCGTCTCTCTGTCTCCAAGAGTAGGCCAGTCATTATGCAGGGAAGCGCCTGGCTTCACCGTAGCCACACGCTGGACACCCTACACACCCCCCTCCCATTACCAACAGCAGTAATGAGGAGGATGAGAGTCGCTAATTTGAAAACTTGGACGCGGCCACTGGACCATATGGTAAGCATTTATCCTCTTCTAAAAGCCATGCTAACCATCACTTACATGATTAGGACATGATTCTACAGTACCCCACCCATCTTTGGAAATATTCATATATTTATAATAGTATATAACAATATTATTAATTATATTATTAGCACTGCTGTAACAAAAAACTCATGTATCACAAGTTAAGCTAATTTTCACATTTCTTATGTGATAACAAGATAACTGTGTACACAATAGATTTAAGCCACACTTTACATTTATTTAATTACATTTAATCAGCTTTTAAATCATTTCAACCTTTATAACTCCGTTTAAATAGAAATTACTTCAACTATTAATTATCTAAACACATTACACTCTACCACCAACCTCATCTTTTTTAAAATGAATAATTTTCAATTATTTTACGATAAACTTAAACAGTATTTGCCCACAATAATGCCTTCTTTTAACTGGAATCCACACGAAACCCTGCTAAGTCCCAAATGATCACTGCATTCAATGTAACACAATGGCGCCATGGACCTTATTGTACTACTTCAATAAAATGACATTTGTGATTCAACCACAGACAGCAGCATGACTTCTGGGAATACATGTATTACAAGTAATATGAGGTTTGCTCTTGTAAATGAGTGATGTGTGTATGCTTGCCTGGGACCTGTGATGGGCTGTCACCCACTAAATACAATATATAATAAAATAAAATCTGTAATAAAAGAGTTGGATTGTGAACATTTTAGGTGAAGGTTTTACATTGCAATCCGAACATTGGATGTTTTTTATTTTCTAGTGTATGTGAGTTTAGTTCAACATCTTTGAGTTATTGGCTTTTAAGATACAAAATGTACAAATTAGGACCAAGATCTAAAATTAATGGAAATGATAAATCATAAAGATATGAGATTTTACATATATTTCAGTCATGTATGTCAAATGAAAGAGAAATCAAAAACTACTATAATTTAATGTTGCATAGGAATAGGAAACACATCTAAACATGTTTAAAAACATATAATTACCAACACAATATAAGGTTTATGGTAAATCTAATTAAAGACCATAATTTCTCTGCTAGATTCATAGTGTAGATTGCATTTTAATAACTTTCTAAATGTGACAAAACAGGCTAAAGGTGATTCTCGGGTGAATCAGAAGTCTAAAGTGCTAGCTCACCACTGCAAATTCCAAATTCAAATCTCAGCATTACTATTTACCGACCAGCTGCTTGCACTTATACATATCTGCTGTGAGCGAGTGACCTTGCCATGTCTGTTGGGAAAGATGGTCAAAGGAACTTATCATTACATGTACTGTACAATTGTTGCTGGCAGGTTGCAGGCTTCACACGATGGTGAATAAAGGAGAACAGTGGGTGACTGCATACTTACTACTGCTCTGTGTGTTGGGTAAAATAAAGTAGCACTCTAAAATAGAATACAAAAAAGGAATATGTAGAATAGAATGCTTTTAAAACATTCAGCAGACAGACAGCTATTTTATCTGAAAGAAATATATACCGTGGGTGGGTGGTACAGCCAAGAAAATGGCTTATGAAAATTTTTATGAACGTACTGGGCAAATTTCACAGACTGTAAAATAATTAGTAGTCTATTCAAACAGTACATACTATTTAAAAGGTGCAATTAATATAGTCATAATAAAAAACAGCAAATTTAGGGACTAAAGTCCTAACTTGTCAACGGTAATGAGTAAGTCTTTGGGTTCAAACAGAAAGCTATCTGGTGTCATCTGTGAGGGTTACTGTCACAAAGCAGGCATGCTAGCTGAGAGAGCAGCCATATGTTCTTTAATGCATATCACTTACTGAGAGACAAACAGCTGCATACAGCACACCAACTGCATTCTGCTCTGTCAAACACATCACAGTTGCACAAAATACCTTTCTTTACTACACCATTTCTGCCTGCCAATTGGAAGCTGACCTGCTTTGTGACCTTTGAGAATTTTTACAGCTCGACAATGAAATTTGCCCAAAATAGTCTGCGGAGTATCTTATTGAAAGCCTATTTGGACACCACCTCTAAGAGTATGGCTGAACAAAAAGCAATGTTGGTTTGTTTGGATTTTATCCCTATGTTTAACTTGTTCGTGTTATTTTACAACAGGATCGGCATTATGTTTGAGCCTGTTAACTGTATCTTGTCTTTATATTTTAGGTCCATTTTATATTTTTACTTTTATGGCTGTGAGATTAAATCTGTTGTGTCGTCTTGAGTAAGAATTTACTTAATGATCAGTCTTTAGCATGTTTGGGGCTTCAGTTCAGTATGTATTTTATTGTGATGGGCAGATTACTTGTTCTATGGTCATCATTGGTGTTGTGGTAATGTTTTGGTGTATTTTACATAGTTGTTCATGGTCTGACTGTTCCATTCAATCTGTCATTTTTTGCTTGATGTAGGTTTTAAAAAAGCAGTGAGAAAAGCAGTTACAATAGAGATGGAACTCTGTACAATCCCAACAATATTTTTATTTTATTTTTATTTATTGCTGCTCTCAGGTTTAGGGGGTTAGGGTTTTAGATCTCAACAGTGTTTCATTTAATAACTTCAAAATAACTTTATTTAACACATACAGTTTTCTAAATCTAAAAGGTCAAGTCACCAATTGGGCAGCTTTAGTTCCAGATATCTTGTACTTGAAATGACCAGAAATATATTTTATCTTACAGAAGCTTTTATAAAGATACAGGCAAAACCCTATGGATACATGAACAAATAATTGCTAGTCTATTTAAACAGAACATATGCAGTTTGGATATCCTACAGCATAGCAGCAAAATAAAGAGCAGTGTAACAGCTGACACATGTTTGTGCTAGTAAAAAGCCCAGCAGCGTACATGAAAAAGGACTGGCACAACTTCTCACCCTTCACCTAGTATGCATATACAGATATAAGATTTACAGTAACAGGTCCAGATGTCCAGCTAGATCCTTTCCCCTTTGACCCAATTCTTTCTGTGACATGGGGACGACCGCCTTCTCTCTAATCAAATCCACCAACAGCATCCACGATCAATGGCAACTGCTTAACCCCGGTATCTTTTCCACTTCCACACATAGATCTTTATTTTAAACATCTGATTCACTTAAACATGTTTAAATGATGTTTATGTGCCCCAGTATTTTAGTCTAGTATCAGCACCATTTCAAATAATGGAATCACTACTTAGCTAACAAACTTTAATCAGTCTCGCCAATAACACAGTCATTGATGTTTAATTAAAGAAACATAAAATCATGATCATAATTGAACTGTACAACCCTAAAAAAAAAAACACATAACACAGTGTGTAAATTCCAGTCCCAACAGTAACCTTAATAGTAATTTCCTACTCTAGCTAATTCTCGGGCTAAGAGGTTGGTCCCTGCTTTTTCCTCTTCTGCTGGAATTAAGCTGCTCCAACTCTGGCTGGATTACCACCTCTCTGTTCCTCGAGCAGGCCACTGTATTAAAGGTTAAAAACAGACTTTACTATCCTAATCTATCCCACCTAAACTGTACCCTCTTAATCCCTAGGATTAGTCTGGCTTTTCCTCTCCAGTCATGCTCTGATGCTACTCACAGGGGGCCGAAGTCTTAAAAAAATCTTACAGATTAGTTAAAAATCAGTCCTAAGCAGTCAATACAAAACAGACCGCTACATAAATAGCAGCCTGGAATGCTGGGTTAGTAGAAATACATCTAGTTATGTTAAACAGTGAATCGATTAAGTAAATGATCTACAACAAGCAAGCCATCATAGCCAGGTTGCAGCAGTTCTGGTAAACATTGGGAGCAGGGCAGAATACCCTGTAGACAGGGCACCAGGCCATCACAGGCAGTAATGAGAAGTGGAGATTAAACATGGTTCACTGAGGTGATAACACTACTGTGCTGTTTGAATGGACTATTATTACTTATTTTATTAAATGTGAAGACTGCATGGCAGGACTGCAGTCTTAAGACCTCTGTAGTCTAATATTGGTCTTACCACTATCATAGTAATGTCTGAATCTGAACCCATGCATTATAAAGACTGTGTGTTTCCTTTCCAAGGAATTACAGAACAACATTTACAAAAACTGCTGACATAAATCCAAGTTTTAACAAAAAAAAGCCACAAAAAACTAAGTTAGTTATGATAGATAACAAACTGGCTACCTGTAACTGGTTCCATTTGTTCCAATTGGTGAATAATAGATAATGAGTCTGTTTCTCAGATCTGATGCCTGTCTTTGACCAACAGATGACAGCTAGTAACCTATCTGACTTAATTATCTGGGTTATGTCCTAAACAGCATTTTAAAACCCTAAATATTTTCCACAGTTAAAAGCCAGGTAGTGTAAAATTAGCACTCAAAATTGTTACTTTGGTTAATTGTGTCAAATGCTAATGGGGTAAATTAAAAGCACTATTGTATCCTTAAATCAACTTTAAGAAAACCCTGCTTTTAGGCCCTGAAAGTATGTTGAAACTGTAGTACTGGCATTGTAGTCCACCAGCGCTGGCATGGTGTACCCTATGTAAAGCACAGAAATGGGTTTGGTATTTTTAAGTTCATCCCACTCTACATGACTTCAGTATTAAACCTTCCAGCCCTTCCCAGTCAATTATGTCATTTTCTATAGTGTCTGTGTTTTAATTTGGATTCAAACAAAGTAAGCATACTAAAATGTTAGTGTAGCCAAAACTCAAAAATTGTGTAGTGCACTTTAACCTTATTGGTGTAGATCAGTCCCTAAGGGCTTCAACTTCACACTTTTCAGGCACATAATTAATTTATTTATATTAATCGTTTATTTCCACAACCCTGTCCTAAAAACTTTCTGCCTTTAATTTAGGAAAAGGTGCATTTCTTGGTTGGTATGAACCTCTTTATTAACACTCGGATGATTTGAACTGCAATCTTAAG
>JAYDZG010000039.1:18967126-18977601 GCA_034509265.1 Microcambeva bendego
GAACAGAACAACCAGTACAACACAGTACCACTCCAAGTATAGGCTGTTCCAAATTTCGCAAGCACTGCGACTTAATGTCACAGAGTTTGCAAAAAGAAATATTAACTTTAAAGGTATTATGGTGATGTGTATACAACTGAATTAAAAAATACAAGAAATGGTTTCTCCAAATGAAATGAAAACACACATGGCAGTCTCACACATGACTTGTGTCTTTAAAACTTAATAAAGCAGAATTCTGCTGCAAATATGTTGCTTAACAAGTTGTTTTATCTTGCGATAAAATCAAACCTTGGTGGACATTAAGGTGTGCTTGGGATCATACTTTTCTGGGATTTATGTATATTTGATCCATTATGCCCATCATACTTTTCAAAGCTGCTCCAAAGCTTCACTGCACTACAGCCACATTCACTGTAGGCAGAGTGTATGCTTCATTTTTTATTTCTCCAGACATACCGCTGATACATAGTCCACGGTTTGTTTCTTCGCTCCACAGAACAGAACACTAAAATGTATGTGGATTATTTAAAAGGTTTTGAGCACAATCGAGCCTACTTTTGTAGTGCTACTCGGTAAGTAGAGATGTACAGATCGGACATAGATACCTTTTAAGTTTTTTTGTTTTAAGGGAAACAATTGGAAAAATCTTTAATGTGTTTGAGTATTTCCAACTGCAAACATATTTTTATTGCTCTTTATGTTTACTAGAAAAAAATAGTTTTTTTAAACTCATTTTTAAAACACACATTATTTTTCAGCTGTTTTTTTGACTTACCTTATTTTGGATTCAGGTCGTTGTGAGGAAGCAGAACCGAGAAAAAGAAAAGACAAAACATCCTTAGCAGAAAACATGGGTAATGCAAATTCATCCATTTATAACATCACACATATAAGTTCAATACTTTACATTTAAAATGTATTCATCAGTTAACAATTTAGTATGTCCAATTCACCTCACTTGCACACAAAATTCACAAAGAAAGGACCTCGAACTCAGGACCTTCCTGCTGTGCTGTGAGCCAAGAGTGTTTCCCACTACACCAATGTTTATCCTTAATAAATAAATAAAAAATATTTTTTACACCACATCATAGTGTAGTGGGCAATGATCCCTCAGTGGTGAAATCACTGGACTATTATTCAGAAGTTTGCCAGACCACTTCCATGGTTGGGTACCTCAACCTTCAATTGCTTAAAATCATGTTCAGTCTCATTGTAAATGGCTTTGGATCAATTACCAAAAATAGAAATGTAAATAGTGACAATGATACATAAAACCCTATACTGCTGTATTCATAATCTGTAGCAGTTGTGCTTCCTGTGCTGAAGGTGGTGCTGTGAAACTCTTGCTTTATGCACCTGCACTGCAGTGACCCTACAGAGCACCATTAACGAGCCAATTCACTGCTTTAACAGCACTTTAACAGGTTGTGGGTTGATTAAAAACCAGCGTCATGGCAGCTCCAGTGAGACTGACAAAACATTCTCTCAGACCACTAACGCTGCTTCCTCCGTACAGTCTCTATAGCATCACATGACTGGTCTGGCTCTTGTACATCTTTACAAACTCTTTATAAGCATTGCAGCGTAATGGCTGTACAAGTGCATTCGAGCATTTTTGCAGCTATCCATGGCACACTGCCAGCGGCAACGTCTTCAATGGCTCTGCACTTGGAGCTGTGTTTTGAGTTGTTAAAGGCTGATGGGCTATGAAAAGGCACTTGTGCTCAACAGAGCTATAAACCCCAGTCTGGTGACATGACATAAAAGATGCACTGAAGAGGATAGTCCTCATATGCTCACCGAGCATTTACAACACACAAAATTAAAAGCATTACCTTTATAACTGAGTTGCCACCAATTTAAGCTGGAGATCAGCAATAAAATGCCCTGGATAGCAAACATGGGCTCACTTGATATTTATAAGTCATTTTCTCATTTCAACAGTTTGCTGTAAGCCAGGAATTTGTATCCCCTTGTGAAAGGATTCACACAGATCAGAAGTGCCTGAATTAACATTACCATCTAGCGTAAAAAGATTTCCCTCATATTTCACACATTGCTCAGCACTTACAGGAAATCTATAACTTTTGCAGTGTAAAATGAAGAATATAACCAAACATTTATAAAGACATATATAACCAAACATTTTTTTTATATTAAAAGAACTATTATTTAATAGAGAAATATTTTGGTTTCAGCTACGGGCTGTTTGCCATTTGGAGGATCCGTGAGCAGTAATACAGGACTATGAATTTTGCTATCCCCTTTCTAAATTAAATGCTATTAAGACATATTGACCTCTACGTGGCAATTTAAATATAACATTAGCCGTCTTAAAGGATGTCTGAGGGAATTTATCCCCCTTCAGTCAAAAGAGCATCTGAGTGGATGGAGACTGATGTTGTTCAAGAAATGCTGAGGTCAGGGCTCTAATGTAGGCCACTGGAATTCCTTTAAATCAGGTTTTATGTATGTCTTTATATACCGTGCTTTAAGCACAAAAACAATAAAGTAAAAACAAAGTAAAAATGTACAGCATGTCATTTCTCTTTTATGTAAGATTCCATAGACATAATAGAAATTGTTGAGGCTGAATCAGCCTACTTGCTTTAGAAGAACCTACACAGTGTTTGTGTGAAGACCAGAGATCACAATAAAGATTTTTTTAAAGAAATGTTTGTTTTGCCTGTTAAGCTGCACCATTGACTCTCATGCCAATAAACAATTCAGGTACTTAGAACACAAAGGAAGTTGTCTTCATTAAGAGGGTTGGTGGGGAAACACTGGAAGTGAAGGTGAGGTGAAAAGAAAAAAACTGCTTTAAACAATCCTGGTCTTTGTCTAATCCCAAAGAGATGCTAAGCCCTGTGCTGAGCCCATTTTGAATAGCAATTAGCAAAAGTAGTCAATCCTCTGACTACACCCTGAAGGTCACAACAAGACTTCCAAGTTACACTGCAAAAATAGAGTTGTCATAGTTTTTATTTTTGGTGCTATTGGTGTATTAAAGAAAAACTTACTATGGTAATAGTGTTTCAATGTATTTTAGATTAAGCAAAACTTCACAGTGGGCATGAAGACATTTCGTGCTAACAGGTCTTTTTAGATGTGCCACATGTATCCCAACTAACCTTTTATGATCCATAATTGGATGGCAGATCACACAACTGAGATGGTCACCATAATAATTGATACATTTATTCGAAAAAAAAATCTAAAGAAAAATCTTTTCTATTTATGGCTATAACAGAGGACATTAAAAATACCTTTTGATTGTATATTTTTTGCTTTTTGGTACTATTTATGTTAAACTTCATCCTACCCACTGTTGCGGAGTCTAGAGCCAGAAATGAAAGGTCCAAACTAGAAATCAACTCAGTTAAATAAAATAATCCATTGTAACATATTGCACATTCATCTGAAGTATCTGGGAACAACCCGGAGCACCAAAAAAAAAAAACGTCAACGAAGACAAGATATCAGTCCACTCCACTGTTGGTGATATTTAAGCACAGAGCCCTGTAAAGCCTATAATGCAGTTGTGTAATAAAATACCTACTGACTAATTATAGCTGTTAATAAAATAAAAATAAAGGTGGTCAAATATGCTAGCACACCAGAGCTGGTATCTTTAAATACAGAATTTCAATGTCGACTGATACAAGCAGACTAGGTGGTTACAAGAATGATTGGCTCCTTCAAAGGGTGGATGCTGGAGGGGATTCGTCATACCTGATGCAATCTATGATGCCTGCATAGAGTGAAAGGCATCAGCGTATTAGTCTCCTTGTGCGAAACTGACACACACCTTCTGCAGGTGAAAAGATGCAGTCAAATACTGCATCAGAGGGGGGAAGTGTGTTAAAAGACCCGGACCGCCCCAGCTGGGGTTCAAACCCAGAACTTTCTTGCTGTTATGCGACAGTATTACACACTTAGCCACCGTGCCAGCCAAGGGAAAATGCAAAGAAAATTATATGTTGCCTCTATATTTGGAAAACTATCAAACACCTCAGTTTTATTTAATTAGAATTAGCATAAATTCCCTACAGTAAGTATTCCCTTTCTCAATGCAGGGACTTTTAACCCAACAAACAATCTCATAAATATACTGCTTCCACACTTAAATATCAGCTTCCTCTCAGATGGCTTTCTCACTTAGCAGACTGCATAAGCACAGAACTGGACTTGAAGTCAGGACAGACATGCACAGCTGCACCCATCACAGATGCAATACAGCTTGATCTCCTCTACCAACCTCCTGTTGCAACAATGGCCCATGGCAGGTCTGAAATCCAACCTTAATCTGTTGCATAATGAATTGTTTCCTAACTAACATGTGATTTTCTTGTAAGCTTAGACTCCAGATGCAGAAAACAGCCACTGGCTTGTGCATGGTGCCATATAGAATGTGGTGCAGAAAATGTTTTAGAGGCTTTAAGGAGGGCTCTGTTCATAGATGACTTTTGTATGGTATACACTGACATGTGTAAATATCTATTTCTTTACCTTACATAACCCCTGAACTTACTCTTTTTGGGCCAGTCAACTCTCACAACCCCTCCCAAAACCCCACTTTCCACTCCAAATGCTAGTGCAAAACTGTGTGAAGTCCAGTTTTCAATTATATATATAAATATGTGTGTGTGTGCCATCTAAAAATATGTTATTTCTTCTGAAATAGACACAGTACAATTTAGCAAATGACATTTAGACAGACAGAGAGACAGACAGACAGATGATAGATGCTTTACTTTCAAAAGAAATCCCCAGTAGCATTACACAGCAATGCTGTAAAGAACAGTACTGATATAAATATACAATTTACCTGTATATAGGTGGTCACAACAAATTAAATAATGCAGGAAAAAACATCTGAAAAAGTATCAAATATGTTTGTTTATATTTCTCCTGTTTATTAGGTCCTAAACATGCCCCTAAAATACAATGCCCCTAAAATACAATATACAATATATCTTTACCTCAATATACATTACTTACAAATAAAAACATGGAAGGCTTTCTTGCTGAATAGGTAGTATTTCATTAGAATATAGTCGCGGATTACGATTCTAACCTATTCAAGACTTGAATGCAAGAGTTACTTTTTATTTATAGGGACACTGACAGCTCAGTGGTTGAAGCTTTAGACTATTAACGAAAGATTGAGAGTTCAAATCTCAGCTCTGGTGTGCAGCCACTGTTGGGGCCTTGAGAATGGCCCTCAACCCTTTTTGCTCCAGGGGTGCCGTACGATGGCTGTATATACTGTTTGCCAAAAACAGGCATTTTGTTCTATTCTATTACTTTGGTACAATTATGGTACTAGACATAGGAAGGAAAAATTAATTAATTTTAATAATCTGTCGTTTGTAAACATTAGGCTGTTTAATAGTTGTGACAGTTCAACAAGAATAGCAAATTTCATTTGGCAGATTCATATATGGTGAAGAAAATATTCTAGCTGCATTAAATCCAAACAATGAACTCTTTAATTACTTCATACTTTGTAACAATCCAAATAAATAAAAATAAATTGCTTTATACAGTATAATAAATAAGCCTACTCAGTAAGATGTTTGTTGAGAAGGCAGACACTTCAAAAGAACAATGCAGGTCGATCTCAGAGGAACAGCGAACATCTCCTTGGCAACATCAGCCAGGACATAATGCAGCAGAATTCCAGACACTTAACACACAAACTTGGCACAAGCACAGGAAGGGAGCAGATGCACAGTGGAGAACGCATACAGGGGTTAACCCTGTCCCACGCGCACAGTACAGAAGTGGAGGCGCGCCTAATCCTAACCCAGACCAAGCTTTTTGTCTGCTAACCATTATTATTGATATGTCCTCATCACTCAGTGCCATCTGTAGGCTTTTATACACCCAGCTGCCCGCTTTGTCTGAGTGAGGGCTAACGTACAAAGGCAGCTTGGCCCCTTCGGCACTTAGGGGAGCTGTCCCCCGACCCCCACCTCATTCTCTGAACCTCAGCTCTGTGACACCACAGCCCAACAGCTGCCACACTCCGAAAAGCCAGGTCTGGGATGGAGGCCCTAGTGCCCCTCTGTCAGGCAGCTGGGTCTGCCCCAAAAGACGAGGGGGACCTCCACCCAGATGCACTGATGGTGAAGACCCATGGCGGTTCAAAGAATCTTTTCACCTTGGACATGAACAAAAAATGCATTTGATTTTTTATTTTCAGAATAACAGAACAGAAAACCTATCAACAAATATGAGCAGATTTCAAAAAGTGCTTTTATGTGGGCAAGTCATAGCCTAGTGGCAAAGGCACTGGAGTAGGAACCAGAAGGGGGCCCCACCACTGACAGGTTGGTACTGTTGGGTCCATTGAGAGACGTAGAGTGCATCTGGAAAGTATTCACAGAGCTTGACTTTTTCCTTATTCCTAAAAGGATTACATTTTTTTTTCTCAAACCTCTACACACAATAATAATAATAATAATAATAATAATAATAATAATAATAATAATAATAATAATAATAATAATAATGTGTTTGCCATGACATTCAAAATTGAGCTCAGGTACATCCTGTTTCCCCTGATCATCCTTCAGTTGTTTTGACAAACTTGATTGGAGTCCACAAACACACACCGGACAGTACAAACCAATCCATGAAGGCCAGCCGTAGCCTAGTGGTTAAGGTACTGAACTACTAATCCCAAGCTCACCGGTTCAAACCTCACTACTGCCAGGTTGCTGCTGTTGTGCCCTTGAACAAGGCACTTGACCCTAATTGCTCAGACAGTCGCTTTGTATAAAGGTGTCTGCTAATGCTGAAAATGTAAATGTAAATTCCAATGAATTGATTGTAGACCTCCGAGACAGGATTTATCAAGGCACAGATATGGGGAAGGGTACAGAAGAACTTCTGCAGCATTGAAAGTGCCATGAACAGTGGCCTTCATCATCCAAACTAAGCCTCTTAAAAAAAAGGCATTGGTGAAAAAATGGCACACGTCGGATTAGCTTTTGCTCCTTAGTTTACTATATGCAAAGTTGAGCCAGGAGAAAGAAAAAGAATAGAAGTGAGAGGAAATTATACAACCACATTTGGCCAGTTATGAAATAACCTGGAAATAAAGTAATACCATGACACAGCAGTCAACGGTTTTAGAGAAAGCATGATTAGCCAAAATAGATAGAAGCCTTGTAAATCATAGGCTGACCCCTAGTATTGGATCAGTCGCAGTTTATGGTATGATAAAGTATTTTGAAACGGAAGGTCCTGTGCACCAAACAATTCCTCTTATCCTCTGAGAGCTAAAAAGCAGTTCAACATTATAAACGCAAACTGCTTAATCCATCTAAAATATGAGAATGCATAATAATGCAAGCAGGAACAACTGGTTCACGTTGTAATATCATTTTTAATAGCAGAACTACCCCAGAGGGCCCTAGCATACAAACAAAGTATTTATTTTCCTAGATGGCAACACAATCAGCCAGCATGAGCGTGTTTATGGAGTTTCTGCCGACCACACATAAGCATAAAGTACAAGTCTGGCAGCTCTTTGACAGCTTTTATGGGAGCAGTAATCCTTCAGTACAAATCTTTACCACTGGTTGAGTGCAGAGGTTCGCTGTGTTCCTTTCTAAGACACTGTGCTTCAGAGCTCTAGACAGGAGATTCATTTCCAGTGATCACTCTGTCCTCACTTCCTTCAAGCAACAGGTTATGTCGAGACCATGAAGAGCATAGTAATAATAATCCTAGCTAAAAATACCTCCGGAACACTGTATTTGAAGAAGGTGCACAGTGTAGAAGCCCCTCGCCAGACCGCAGGTTTGTGTCTAAGCCTGCTGACGTATAGCTGATCATGTGATGAACAATCAGACATAAAAATGATGAATTAAGTGAAAATGATTGAGTAGGATGTGACACAGAATGTAGCAGAAAGATATCTGAAATTAGCACTGGGATAGCAGAGGTCAAGGGAACTACGGGTCCTTGTGTAAGGCGCATGGCGGGTTCACCTGTGTCACGGCTCAGTTAGTTCTCAGTGATCCTCTGAGAGTAATCCCCCACTGTGGTGCTTCTTTGGAGTGACGGCTGACTAACATTAGCATAACAAGCTCTGCCGAGGACAGTCTAGATTATACTCTCGCACATTATAATGCAATTAAAAATACAGAATTGAAAGGCAGGCAGGGAAATCCATATACCGAGCTGTGATGAAAAGTGTAGTATCTGCTTCAATGTCAAAACTTACAAGACTCACATTATTATGACCACAGCTAATATCCATAGTCACCGCCAGGGCTGGAAGTGACTCAGTTAGATCCTGGTGGGTTGTCACAGGTATCTTAAGCCATGCCTACTGCAGTACATCCCAAAGCTAGGACCCATAAAGTGAACGTAACAAAGGAAATGGTCCTACAGTTAAGTTTACGTCTGTTGAATAAGGGGACTAGGGTAGTACATGGACACCTTGGTCATGCTCATGCACGTCATTTTTGTCTTGCTGGAAGGCCTCATGGAAGATAATGTGCATGTATGGGTGTACGTGATCTGCAAGGATGGATTCTTTAGATTCTACTCTAGTAACCCTTGAAGATCAAGACATAATTACAGTGGAACCCTGAGCTGCGAACGATTTACCATATGAACATTGTGGTTATGCTCATACTTTGTGCCACCATCACATTGGTTTGAATGGAATGGTGCTAACTGTGTTATCTTAGTAAGCGTTCAAATTATATGATTTATAAGGCAACATCCTATTTATTTAGGTAGCTGACTATGTAAGGAGTAAGAAAGCAAGGAAGCTCGCCAGGTCTTAGAACACATCCCAGTGAATAAACATTATGACAGTGGAAATGTTTTTCCAGTTCTTTATGTAGATTATTAAAAAAAACATTCACAAATGCACAAAAATAGCATTATAAATTAGAAAGAACAATAGCATCATAAAAAGTCCAGACTGACTTTGTTACTTACTTACTTAGTTCCTTACTTACATACTGTTAAGTGCTTAGTTTGTTGTCCTAAAGTGGCACATGTGGCAGGTTCATTGGCTCACCATGACACGTTGTGCATGTTATATGTGAGTGAAGGTGAACTTTAGTTCCCAAAACATACAGAATGTAGATCATCAAATTACTCTAGATTTAAATATTAAGGCAAGTGTCTGACTGAGATAAAAAAAATAATTAATTAAATTAAATTAAAAAAAAAAGAATTGTTCATTTTCTATATATATATATATATATATATATATATATATATATTCTATAGAGAGAAAAATAAAGATTAAGTCTAGACAAAAGTTTTAAAATGCAAATGAGTGCCATAATTTTCTCTAAAATGCATTGAACTATTGTCAACAGGGAACAATCATATTTTTATAAGAACAATATTCAGACTGCAGACATCATAAAATGTTGCTTAAAAGCATCTCGGTTTCATCTCCCGCAGAATAGGAAAACAGCTTTCTGATGGCTTTCAAGAGTGCATTTCTCCAGCAAAACGCAGCCTCCCCGCAGTCTCCCCGTCTAACCCCATGCTATCTCTGTCTCTCCCTGTCTCCTTCACTCGTTTTCTATCCGGCCCGGCAAATTAGATTGCTAAGGTGGAGGAGGTGTGGCTCCCTGGGGCATGGCCCTATGAGATTCTGGGCTTGTCATGCTGATTTACAGCTTAATGGACTCACTGCCTCCTGCATCACCCTAGATGACTCTAGATTTCTGGAAAGAGGGATTTCCCTAGAAAGCTTTCCAGGAGACACAGAAAAGCCATCATGCAAGAGCACAGGATTAACACTGGGTCAGAAGCATGGTGCTAAGTTCCTTCAAAAGGTACAAGGCTCCTGCTGGCCACACATACAGCACACAACAGGTGGAGGAAAATAATGCAATATCCTGTTATTGAGCTTTAATTGCACAGTATAGACTTTGGTATACATGTATGTAGAGATGGTAGTGACACAACCCTACCAGCTTCTATTATTTACCTCAATTCCTTTTTTTTCAGTAATCTGAAATCCCAAGTTCGAGAAGAAGAGATCCCACATCGGAGGTCACTTCCTCCTTTGGCACCACTAGGAGTATTATTATTATTTTAAACAATGTCTAGTCAATTCAAATCTCAACATGTGGACTTGAGTTCTAGGTTCATCTCAAGGGATAATAAAATAAAATGGGAAGCTTCTAACCCCAATAAGAGATCTGAATATTTCTGCAAATACAAATGCTGGCATTTAATTCAATTCAATATTTATATGCTTTCCATTCCATTATTATGGATTATTAACAGTACAATAATGGGTCTAAATTATTTCTGCATTTACTGTATATATGCTATTTGGCCAAAGTATGTAAAACCCTAGCATAAAACTTGCTGGACATCCCAGTCTAAAGCCATGATCATTACTATAAAGTTCTACAAGCCACCCATGGCAGTAATAAAAATCTCCCAAAGACTTGTGCACGTCTGTGTGAATT
>JAYDZG010000039.1:18989030-18999280 GCA_034509265.1 Microcambeva bendego
TATTGGTGGCAACCTGGCAGTGGTGTGGCCTGAACAAACAATCTCCCTCTGTTCAGAATCAGCTTTTTAGTTCAGTGGTACTTAAGTTTTGATCAGTCATGATACAAACCACATTACCATCATTACTGTCACACTTGCCTAGAGGTGCCAGTCAGTGACCTTCACTGAATTGACTCCAGGCCTGTATGACACTGTCAAAAAGTTCATTCATATCCAACAGCTGCAAGTCAGCAGATCTTCCCAGCGGCCATGTTGTGCATCAGCGGTATCGTACTGACATTAGACTGGCGACAGAAAAACTATGAGACACAGCAGGTACATGAGAGGATGCAAACAAGTGATACTTAACAGTTATACAAGTCATACAAGCAGCAGTGGTTCAGCCTTCTCTGACTCCTAGGCTTGAACCCACTCGTCCACCCAGTGCATTATTATCTCATGACTGAAACATGCACAGAGAAATGTCAACCCCTTCAGCTCTCTGTTCCAAGGGATAATTTTTTGTCTTTTTTTCTGCTCTACCTCCTCTCCAGCACAGCCCCGGTGCTGGGAGTCTAAATCAAACCAAGTGTGTGCAGGAATATCTATCTTTCTTTGTCTAGTTGAGGTGAGAAAATGACATTTTAGCAATAGAAAATGTGAATGGAATCAAATTAAGCTATTTCTGTCTCATTCAGGTATTGATTATTCTAAGCTTTCGATGGATTTATTTAAAGAAAAAATCTCACTTTGACTAAAATACTAATTAAATACTGTCCCAAACAAATTCCAAAACAAATGACATTTTTCTTCTACATAGTAACTTTTCTTTGAGATTTAGAATTTAGCATCCTCTTTTCACCACTGTGCAGTGGAAGCTGTCCTTTTCAGTCTTCTTTTGCTATGTTGGATCGCACTAGGTCTGAACTCTAAGCTCTCTCAGACACAAGCAATTATTACTCCTCCCACTCCCACACTTTCCAAGCAAAATATAAAAGTGCATAAACTTTTTGAAGACTTTTCATAGTATGTTATTTAGGAGACAGCATAAATGTTTCACTGTGTATAAAACATTGTTTCTTTTTGTTAGAGAAAACAACTACACTGTACATTAAACAATTATAATAGTTTTACAAAGCTAATTCTCAATGTTCTCCCAGTGTCCACATGGGTTTCCTCCACAGTACAAAAAAGCAGTTAGGTTCATTGGAGACACTGAAAACCCCTAAATGAGTGTGTATGTATGTACATGTGTCTGCCCTGGAATGAGCTGGTGCCCTGGGTGTTTCTGCGTGCCGTACCTACCCTCACCCCCTCCCACACACACACACCCCAGGACCCTGATTAAAAGAGTAGTTAAGAGAGTGTGAGTGAATTACACCACACAATAGCCAATACATACAAAAAAAGCAAATATTTTCTCATTTAATAGCTTGTTTACATACAAGAAAAGGCATTTAAGGATTTTAAGTGTGTCTCAAAGCTAATTGCTTTTCAGTCAGACTCATGTCACTATTTTAAACAATTTAATATGTAATAAAATGGTACTTCCTGATTGATTAGCATATATTCACTCTGTAGATTTTATATACACACAAAAGCAAAAATTAATAAAACACATTCACTTTCTACGATGCCTAAGGGCTCTACATGCAAGGACAAGTATGGCTGTGCATTTAATTAAAAATATTTATTTGTTTAATTCTTTTACTAAAGAATTTATATTAGTCAAGGCTGCAATGGGATTAGGACTTTTCAAAAACAATGTGCAATGTATGAACAGAACGTGAGCAGATCTCAGAAAAAAAACTCACACACACATTTGGATTTAAGAATATATCAAGTACTGAATAGTGATGCATCTAGAACAATCACTTTAATAATTTGAATTGTGGCACTCACATTCACAATCAATTAAGTCATGAAGACTCAAAAATCCACATATCCGAGGTTGGAAGCTGGGGTCAGACCGCAGGGTCAGCATTTGTTTGAAGAATCTTGCTCAGGGATAGTGGCTACATAGCAAACCAGATTCAAACTTTTAACTGAAAGATCAAAACTTCACCCAATAGGTTACCATTGACCCTAAACAACAGTTTTAATCTGTCAATTAATAGCCCAAAGCTCTACCAACTAGGCTATTACTGTCTTTAATCGACAGTGGCTGAACGGCAGAGCTAACTTACAATTCAAACTTACATTTTTTAACTGATCTCCAAAAGCTGTACACACAAAGCCACCAAGCGACCACTGTACCAGCAATTCAACATAATCTGCGTGTACAAAAAAGAGATTCAAACTGGTCAACTCCCCCTTAGTGAGTTCTGTGTGGATGTTCTCCCCATGTATGCGTGGGTTTACTCCGGATGCTCAGGTAGCCAGGTTCATTGTAATAACAAAATTGTCCATGCCTTTGTTTAAGGTTAATCTTGAACTGATGAACCTTACTGACTGTCATGAATTTAACCAAGGTGTCAAACCGGGAGTTAAAATCCTAATAAAAAAACTAACGAACCGTAGTGAGTTGGAAGAGCAAAGTGTTAAAAACAGTAAATGTTAAGCAGCCATATCACAGAAACTTTGTACACCCCTGCAAGTGCACAAGCTTTTCTGCTTCCATATCTCTCTCCCTCTCTCTCTCTCTCTCTCTCTCGCCTGCACTCACTCTCTGTCTATCTATCTACCTCTCTGTATCCACTTTTCAGAAGAATGACTAACGCTGCAGTCAGGTTGCAGGGTGCTGTGAGTCAGCGATGACCCTGGGACAACTGCTACATCTTCTGACCTGGCAGCCAGCATCACCCCCATTCGCACAACTTTAATACACCGGTGCAGCACAAACATCCATCGAGTCGTGACTAAAAGAGCTGCTGCATTCTTCATAATGTGCCAATGCTGCTCTGACACACAAGGTTGGCAGCCAGGCCGGCAGACAGCAATGAATATGTGAATGTACGTGGATGCCTTTGCATGTGTGCGCTCATAAATGGAAATGACTGGCTAAAAGGAGCTTCAAATAAAAAATAAATAAAGAGGACAGCAGTTTCTAGATGCCATGGTGATGCAGGTGCGTGTAGAACATATTCAGGGTCCTATGAACCAAGGGCGTACACATCACTTAGGGGTACTGACTGTAACTAGGTTGGCATTTTGTCCATATGTCTGTTAAGGTTTCTTACCAGCACTCAAGTAAAAACGCAGTTAAGTGCAAAGTGGGATGCCTATGTAGCCAGTCTGACCTAGCACGACTCTGATCAGTAAGAATAAACAAACGCCTGAAATGTCATCCCAGTGCTGCCAGTAGGTATCGCTATGAGTAGACCAGATCAATGTTTTTAATCCATAATCAGTGACTCAATTATGAGACGAGGTTCTTCAAAAAGTTTCTGCACCTTTCAAAACTAAGTATTCCAAAAAGAAATGACATCACTTTTCAACAGTCACCTTCCATTGTGATGCTTTATTTTACAAATTTTACTGCAATCTGCAAAGAGTGTTTTTGGTTGAGCATGTCGCAACTGCTGCACCTCTGCTTTCATCACATCACAAATAAATGGGTTTGAAAATGTGTAAATATACCCTCCTTGAACACAATCATGATCCTCAGCAGCAACAGATTAATTGACTATGCTAATTTGGGAGAATAAGAGTCCCAGCATTCCCACATTCTCATTTTTCCCCTTTGTCAGTCTGTGAATTAGGGTGTGGCTGCATCACCAGACTACAGTGAGCCCTACATCAAATGAGTAATAGTGTCCAGCACACGGCGGACACATTGTGGGAACATTACGGCCCCAGTGGCACAATTAAGGCCAGGCCAGTGCACTCAAAATGACTTATAGTCCAGAGCAGAAGTCAAAGCACACAGGCACTGAAATATGCCTCATAGAACATCTCTGTTTGTCCCTGTGAAAGTAACAGCATAGGACATGTATCATCAGGACGAGATGAGAACACTGTACATTTTACACTGTGAGACATAAAATAAGCGAGGCAAAAAGCTCTGTCCACAGCGACGGCTGCAAGGTCAGTGTAAATGTGCAAGAGAAGAAGAGAAAACACCAAGAGATGACTGAAAGCATAAGAAATCTTTAACACACGTGATAAATGTGACACGGAACATGCGTAGATGTTTGCAATGTCTCTCAGACTGAGAGAGATTCATTCATGCCCCTGCATCCTGCTCTTAGTACAGAGTGTTCCAAAGGCCTTGCGGGAGAGAGCATGGCAGCCATGTGACTCTATGCACTAAGCTCTATAGCCTCATAGCTAACCTCTGATTCACACACATGCACACTCTACAAGCAGTTCCTGTAACAATCTTCATCTGTTTGTTGTAATCCTTCCTTTTACAATTATTCTGATAATTTTATAATAACATGATCAGTATTTAAACATCTTATAAAAAACAAACAAAAAAACTGAAAGTGAAAAAGCAGATGTGAGCTACATTGTATACTCCAGTCCCCCCCCATAAAAGCAAACATGCTGGACTTGTGCAAAATGACCTACAATCGAAAATCAGAACAATTTGAGACAGTATAGAAAATTTACTTTGATGTAAGTATGTTTATTTCAATGCAGGCATTATTATGAAGCATCATATTTTGTCTGGTCAACTTTATTTATGTGCATCCATCCCTATATTTCACCCCCGTGACACTTTCCAGAAAAGTGGGGGCAAAATAAGAGCTAGTAACAAGAACTTGAAACAAAAGCAGTAGTTCTGAAAGTCTGAGAAGCAAAGATGGGCAGAGTCTGTCCAGTTTGTCAAAAAATACATTAGAAAGTGATTACAATCTCAAAAACAACCTCTACGGTGCATAATATTATTGATTTCAGCATTTTATTTATTAGCATTTTCCATATGGTACATCTGCCCTACAGGTTCTTAACCACCGGAGTACATCTGCCCTACATTCAATTACTTATTTACCCATAGGTCAAGCTTCTGTTGGAAAATAAATGACACCTGCTTTAGAATTAACAAACTCATCAACAACCCCACAATAGAAAAATGGCCACATCATCCCAAAAAAGCATTGTCATATATTCAGAATGCAAAAACAAGAAACAATTCTGCCATTAACTTGACACAGCTTCATGAAAGCTTTACATCAAAATAGATGAGATCATTTAATATTTAACATTTCCATAAGTACTACAGACTGAATGTTAGTAATTAATGTCTTCACTGTATGTTATGTACAGCTATTAGTTCAACATAAAGATGACAAATTACAGCATTTTAACTAATCAAGCCATTTAGATAGTCTGTGGTCAGTCCTGGCATCTGTAACGCTTGAATAGATGTGAGCGGAAGTTTTTAGAGAGACACAATTGACTCTATTTGTGGTAGGAGCTCCCAGTGTCTCATTCATAGTGGTGTAAACAGGAAATTATGTCATCAGTTCGGTCATCCTTGGCTCCATTTCTCTCACTTTCCCCATCACACAGCTCTGTTTAAAAAAGGCTGGAATGGATGCAGTGGCCAGGGACACGGGCAAAAAAACTTCTACTGCCACAAACACTTGCATGTCTATCTTGATCGAGCATAACGTATAGGGAGTAAATGATGGAAAGGTAGAATAATGAGAAAAATTAGAGGTAGGTGCAGACTGAGAGAAAGGCAAGTGAACGCAATAATGGAAACAAGAGTGGTGGAGACAAAGCGGGAAAAGAATGAAAAAGGAGAGGGTGATTAGGGTCATCCTGGCCGTCAGCCAAGCCCAACACAACAAGCTCTGTTTCCCAGCCCAGGGCTGTGGCTTCACACACACACACACACACACACACACACACACACACCAGTCGACCCATTCTTCGGTCAATAATACACATACAGTAAAAATGTAAGGCTATTGTATGAATGTGTTATATAATAATTCACAATATACAGTCAAGAGAAATCAATAATATGCAGATTACTAAACCGTGGCTACATTTTACGAATGAAGAATGCTAGATTCATTATATCAATATTTGTTGCATTCAGAAAAGAGGTAACAGTGGTAAAGGTACTGGAAAAGTGATCAGAACTACTGCTACATCTGCCACTGTTAGGCTCATGAGTAGGGACCTCAACCCTCAACTGCTTGGACTGTAAATTGCTTGTATTGTAAATCGGATTGTAAAGCGTCTCAGAACCTACTCTGAGCATCAACACAGTTTGTTTATTAGTATGTTATGGATATTTTCATCCTAGTCATGCTCCGGTGGGGCAGTGGAATTTTTCCACTAGCACACCAACACAGAGAGTCGGAAATCCCCAGTGAGAAACTCGGCTAAGCACCATCCTAGCCCCTATGATGCACAAATGTTCTGTCAAAAAGGACATTTCGAATAAAACAATTTCAAATCAATTTCAAATCAATTATGCAGATCACGATCTGCTGTGGCAACCCCTAGCAGGAGCAAATGAAAAACTTTTATGGATATTCACTTACAAGTAGAAGCTACTCTCCGAGCTTCTGTTAAAATATAATCATTGGAATAATAACAGTCCAAGCTTCTGTTTAAAAATAATCCTTCAAATAACGACAAGCTTTTAGCTGACTCAATCTATCTCTGCTGATCTGAATCATGTTCGATTATGTTGTGTCTCTACACCTGCTACTTTAGGGGGTTTCATAATTATTTAAACCTCAACTGTTTGGATTTTATGTGACCACAATTGTAAATCTATAAACAAAACTATAAGTCTACAAAAAGTCTATAAACTAGTCGTTCTTCATCTTACTTCAATTACAATATTCATTACAGCACAGAGCATCAACAAATACCTAATTATATCTGTTATGGACATTCTCATGGTTCATTTCATTTGTATGTTTCACTAAATCATGTTTGATTATGTTGTGTCTCAGAGAAGACTATTCTGAGACCCTATGACACCATACCCATCCTGATCCACCCATCCTCAGGGAGCTAACTGGTCCTGCTTTCATAGTGAAAAGGTAGTCAAGTTAAACGCAGTAGCTATTTTCAGAGATGGGGGCCTTCATCAAAGATTTGACATTTTTGAGGATGCTGCACTTCAGTCAGAGATGGTAGTTGAACAACATCTTCCATCTCTGACTGACTTGGAAAAACCATATTCGCCCTCACCCATTGAGCCTGGTAGCTTCATACTAAACAGAGGAAAAGCCACCAGAAGAGGAAACTCACAACAGTTTAATCAGGAGTTTCATTCAAAGAACACTTAAAAAAGTACCTGAACTGGACAGAAAAAATATTAACAATTATATTAATTATATTATTTTTTATAATTTAAGTAATCCTGTTGATTTTCCCAATGTATCTTTGGGAATATTTTTTTATTCTGAGCATGCAGAGCTGTCTAAGCCATTATATAAGAATGCAGTTTCCTCATTTCAGTTGTTTTGATCCACCAGCTCTTACTCCAAATAGGTTTTATAGTCTGTTTGCACACCTTGCATGATATACGATAATATTGGCTTCTACACACTTGGAGTCCACTACGCAGCCTATGTGAAGTCATTTAAGAACCCTCCAGGATATTCGGTCGATTTCTACAAAATTATTTATTCCTGCATTTTGGGCTTTTACTTGTTAAACTTTTACAAGTTAGATCAAATAAAATAAATGGCTACTTGTAGTTTACTTGTAGCCATAAAAGTTATGAACTATAAAACTTTTTTCTGATGTAGTCTCTTACTGTTCATAGGCACTTTTTGATCCTTTTCTCACTTTATACCAATAAAGCCCAATACTTTTCATTTGAGCTGTAAAGAACAACCACAAAAATGTTTTGCAGTGGTGCTTATACTGAAATTGTTTTATTGATTAGATCAAATCAAAAAGCTTTAATATGGCCTGAAACGCATTGACATCAAACACAACAGAGTCGGAATACCTAGGTCTGACAATCCAGTGGTAAACAGTGCTAGACCGGCGACAGGGACATGGGCGGCCAAGGCTCATTGATGCATGTGCGGAGCAAAGGCTGGTCTGTTTGGACTGATACAACAGATGAGCTAAAATTGCTGAAGTTAATGCTGGTTCTCATAGAAAGGGGTCAGAATACACAGCACTTCCTAGTTTGTTGTGTATGTGGCAGCAAAGGTGGGCCAAAATGTTGTGCTTGATCTGTGTATGTATTAAAATATATTTATAAGGTAAACCAAGTTGAACTTGAAGATAAATAAAGATAAAGAAAAATATAATGCTGGAAAGAACAACTAGAAATGGCAAGCTGATTGTTTCTCATCAATATAAGGAACATAAACAAACATCTAATGTCTTAAATATTGCACATAAAATTATATTTTATACATTCTGTGAGTTCTATCTCATTAACAGCTAGGACAGGTTGTAAATCTACAAAATTACCAGGTCGGCATCTGTACAGTGGTACATAGAAGTTCAATTTGTACACCTGACTTTGGTTATTTTTTCTTTGGCACTTCATGCTGCACTGCAGATTACAGTGTGTGATGCAGCCTATGTGAAATATCACCATGCATGTCTTTGCATGCTAATAGTTGTGTATTTCCACATACCGCTTTGGTGTCACCCAGAAACACTGGTTACAAGGATGGAGGACCAATCCATCGCTGAGCTATACACAATGATTTATTTACATGCACTGATTTGGAGTAAACAGTCCCTTTATGGGCATGTTTTGGGTGATGTGAGAAAACCAAAACCCCCACAGGAAACCCCTGTAGAGATGAGGAGAATTTTTTCATTTGCTTGGAATTACTTTCAGCAGATAGGAATTAAACTACATTCAGTTTTAGACTAGATTAAATCTGTCTATCCAAGCACACATGTTAACAGGAGCTTTATACACTGTCAAGTCACATTATAATGACCTGCTGATTTCTAGCATAATCTCTGTGTGCGGACAGGCTGTGAGTGACTCAGTAAGGTCCTAGTAGGTTGTTACAGCCATCTAGAACCATGCTGACTGCAGTGCATCCCATGTCTTTCTGAAAGACCCCGATCTGCCCCAGTGCATGATCTGCAAGGCTTTACGCCCAAATCGGATGAGAGCCACTTCCACATGGATGCATGGGCCCACAAAAGTATTCCCAAGATTATACAATAGTTACAGCCTTAAAAAGTAGAAAAAGGTCATAATAATGTGACTCAGCAGTGTATTTGTAAAATGATCCTATTGAGGCTTTAGTAACCTAAAAGTATGAGGACATCTGACTATGAACTGTTCTGGGAAATCTGATCCCGCCCTGTGTTGACATGACCTAATAATCCGTTGTCTTTCTGTTTTGCATGTTAAGGTGGTTGGTAAGACAGTATGTTCAGGGTGAGAGATCAGGCTCCTGAAATGTAGTTTTTAATCAAATTCAATGCAAATCTATTTACTTGAGGGCGACACAGTGGCTAAGTGGAATGTGCTGTCACCATACAGAAAAAAGGTTCCGGGTTTGCACCCCAATACAGGGCGGTCCAGGTCCTTTCTGTGTGGAGATTGCATGTTCTTCCTGTGTCTGAGTTGTTTTACTCCAGATGCTCTGGTTTCCTCCCACAGTCAAAAACATGCAAGTGAGGTGAATAGAAGATACGTGTCCATGAGTTTGTTTGATATAAACTTGAGTACTGATGAAACTTGTGTAGTAGATAACTACCATGTGTCTGTCAAGAATGTAACCAAGAGTGTAAAACAGGACATTAAATCCTAATAAACAATCAAAATTATTTACTTTTGAATGTGTTCTATAGAAGTAAATGCAGATGTCAGTTCAGTGACAATATCTATTGAGCTCATGCCTCCTTTGGTCATTCTTTTAAGTCATAGAGATTCCGTCTTGGTCCGAATTCAAGGTCAACTAGGTCTGCATTGCATTTTATACAGGGTCTGACACAGGTTTTGTCATCTGCTCAAAACTAAAAAAAAGATTAAATGAAATGAGGGTGCATTATTGCATGAAAATCAAGAGGAGCAAGATCACACAAACCCTTTGCCTAAACATAAACAGTGCGAACAGAATGAAGTACAAACAGGAAAAATCAATGCAACAAGGGTCACATCCCGGTCATAATAAAAGATGCCAGGTTAAAGTCATACCAGCTACAGCAGTGTAGTGCTGATGGACACAGCTACTCCAGGTCTAGAGAGTCAAATTAACATAACACAGTGCCTGCCTATGTATGTTTACATACTTCAAACTAGAAATACATGCGAACAAGTGTAGAATATTTTAAAACAGCATGACACAGTATAAACCCAACCGTGTTCTATTATGAGATTCAACTCCCAGCATCCGACTGTGTGTGTGTGTGTAGGT
>JAYDZG010000039.1:19034058-19049759 GCA_034509265.1 Microcambeva bendego
CTTCCACATGTAACAGCTCATGCAATGACACATTCACCACATCAGCTTAATGAGGAGGGCATTCCCAGCATTAAATAATGATTGTGTTTGGTCACAATTCCAGACCTGTGAGGACAGTGGTTTGTTTTGAAATGTATTAGTAACGGCAATTAATTTACTAGGGCGATAGAGGCTCACTGAGTATGGCACCATGGCGATTCAGGGTGGGCCTTTATAGCCAGCTTGGAGGAACAAGTGGGAGTATTCATTAGGTCCTGAGTGAACCTGGCTTCACACATCTGTGAGACTTGTGCTCTCACCTGATTATATGCTCATTACAGTGCATCACAATGCTTCTACATCCTCAACCCAGCACATGCCTGTTAATTGTTAAATGGTCTGCCATGATTTGAACTTGCTCCTTTTTAACTGCAGTATTTGTTGGTCAAACTTGCATTGTTTTGCTTATTACAAGAAATTGATAGGATGCTAGTTTACTTTTATATTATTTTCAGGTCTATAAATAACAGACAAAAGAGGATTTAATAGTGCAAATTCAAAATACACACTTACATTAAGGAAAAACAAAAGATGTAACGTGTTGAATAACAAGTTATATAATTATTCATCTGGCATAGATGTACTACACTGCAGTCCTGTTGGCCTAGGCTTGATTATTACCCACTCTCCCCTTATGTTTGTAGTCCCATCTATCTGTAATCTCTAAAAATCCCAAAAACATACACTGACTAATTGTTAACATTAATTTATCAAGAAGTATTTAAGGGAGGTTACTAAGTAGGCAATTGGAGTAAACTAATTGGGTTTTTCATACAACCAGTTTGAACTTTGTGGCAATCAGGGTTAGCAACTGTGACTGTGGTATTACAGAGCCCACATTGTTAGTTCAGCAGCAGCAACCTAAATAGTCGACACAAAGAAGTTTGGATCAGCAGAATCATGTTCCACCACATTTGCATTTGAGATTTGTTAGACCAAGCGATGCTTGTTTTCAATTATGATCTGTCCAGATTTGGTAGACCTTGGCCCATTATGGCCTCAGTGTCATGTTCACATGATTTGCCTTTTTGTTTTTTTCACAGTCCTAAGTAATGGCGATTTGTATTTCTTTTATTTCTCTCACCTGTCATCAACAGTTAGAGTTTCTGGCAGCAAAACTGCCCATTACTGAGGTTTTACTTGATCCTATGCCATTTTGTGAAGAGATTATCTAGTCACAGTTAACAAAATCAATGCTGCCACAACTGGTGCACGGTGACTCCGGTGGTTGAAATGGTAATTACATGAATCAGCATGCGTTTAGGTCGATCTTATAAAATCGGTACACGTATCACATCGTCGTCAAAGTTATGAACACACTTTACGTAGTGGCCTGTTGTGTGTACAGAAATGCTCCTGTTACTAGTCTATTGTGTTATTTTCGTGAACATTGTTCTAGCCTTCTTTCGACATTCAGCCGATGCGCGCACCTGTTCTCTGTGGCCGGCGTTCTAGTTGACTACATTACCCATGATCCCGTGCGCTCGCTCTCTCTCCTCGCTGCGCCACTGTTGTAGGAAACCAGTCGGCTTGGCCTTTCTGCTTTCTCACTGTTGCCCGGTGTCAACCTACGCCGCGAAGCCACACACATCCCTCCCTCCTCCCTCCTCCCTCCGGTTCCCCACTCAGCGCCTGCTTCCAATTCGCCTTCGCGTTTCCTCTCGCCTCTTCTATTGGTTTGGGACGCCGCCAGTCAAGCCGCTTCCCATTTTCCCTTTCCCGGAGAGTTGAGTAGCAACAGCTCGGAAACATCTGGCCGCCGCAGCAGCAGCTTTTCAGTGTTCCTGCGCTGTATAGCGCTCGGGTCCTATCCGCTCCGTCTTTACTATTACTACGACTACGTCTAATGCTGCTGGAATTATGGAAACCGACTAAAAGAAAGTCTTCTCCGTTGGACGGGGTTTCTGAACGGAGCTGATCGGAGTGAACGCAGCTCGGTTGTCTGTAAGTGGAAGCTTTTAATACGAGGCGCTGTTGAAGCAGGTGAAAGAAGGGAGAGAGCTATGAACACAGACTGGGTTCTTACACCAAAGTAGCCAGCCTTTTCCCCAAAACACTGCCGTTTTTAACCAGAAATAGTTATTAGAGAATGTCGTTCAACTGCTTTATCAATTTGGGCCTGGTATGAAAAATATAACATTGCAGGTAGCTTGGTTACTTTTTGTTTTAGCTACGAGCTAGCTTTCGCTCAGTTCGCAATGTTAGTGTACACACACGCACACACACACACCGTGTTGTTATTATGTTCTGTTTAGTTTATACCGTGTGTATGCTAGGGGGGAAACAATATTTCATATTTTCGAGTATTAAAGCTAATTATTCTAAATGTAAAACGCAATTTTTTTAGCTAATACTAAAGCCTGGTCGCGTTTGTTTCGCCTTGTTACGCACAGTTCAAGCAGCTGTGGGTTTACAAGTTTAGAGCCAGTCACATATGCTTTCGAAAAATAACTTAATAACTCGGTAAGCGAAAATATTATAAGTACTTCAATTTTTCAAATAATACACACTGCTAGCTCAAAGTATGTTGTTATGTCTGTTGTCAGTTGGCTGTGGTTGCGTTTGTGCAAACAGCCCGTAAGTTTACATGGTAACGTAAGGTCACTGTATTCCGTACTTTTATAAACGTTTACACATCTCTCACATCTGTGTAATATTCTATGTCTTTCAATCCCCGTTTTTTCAAATCAGCCAGAATATTAAAATAATAAAGCATATGTTTAATAACTGACTCGCAATATTGAACACAGCTTGAGTCAATAGAGGTCCACAGTCAGCATGAACGTTTAGTCTTAGAATTCCACCAGTGCTGCTCATTTAATTCCCTTAAATGCTTCTTCAGCATTTTCTTACACTGCAATTCTATGTCAAAGAGTGGTGAACAAATAAGTAAATATGCAATTTAATCTGGTGTTATTATTGATTTAAAGTTTAACAATGAAGGACTTTAAGAGAATAACCATGAGCTTGGAGCGCAGGATTAAATTATTTGGCTTTCCATTAGATGGGCTATACTTGTTAGTTGTTCTTGTTGAACTAGTTTAGTGTAAAATAAAAATATGTAAATTACATTATTTACACTATTTTTCAAGCTGCAATTTGTGACTGAAGTTCTAATGTGCATGGTACATTTGATAATCATCCATTGGCACCAAAATCACAGGGAGTTATACATGTATGCGTATTGACTTGTCGTTTGCAGTACCAGTAATGTATGAAACTCCTTGCTTCCCAAGTTTTGTATGTTGTTATAGCCAAAATGTTCTTAAATAATACATTTCAGACTTACAAACAGCACTTTAAGGGTCCCAATGAAAGTAATAAATCATTAAAAACACACTCTTAGAAAGACCCAAGTGGTCCCACCTAAAACTATTTTGTTTAAATAAACTGATGAACTCTATAGGGTTGCTCCCATTGTCCATTATTTCATTTCTTCCCTCCTCTGAGTCGTCCAGAGGTTTAGACAGAATGAATGACATTAATGGTGGGACCAGTGAACCATGAAGAAGTTGAAAACAATATCAGTTGCGTTGATCTGTCATTTGCAAATGCACTGTGCTGGCCTTTGTTTATAGTTACTGGAACAAAACCAGTGAGGGAGAGAAAGAGGGAAAATGAACCAAAAAACTTCATTATTTAAATTCTTGGTGCAGGAAACTGGGTTAAAATGTTGACTTTCACACGGACCTATTTTCTAAGGTTCGCCTTTGCCGGGAGATTACAAGAAAAGGGGGGAGTTGGCCGGGTTTCCACAAAAATCACCTTTTAACAGCCCCCCCTCCTTTGGCTTTTTAAAGGGAGAGAAAGAGAAACAAAGTTGTGTAAAGGAGAGGCTGGTGGCAAGAGTGTAGAGGAGTAGCATATGGCACTAAAAGGAGCACAGCTGGAGGTAGCATTTCCATCTGAACATGATGTCAGAGCAGCTGACAGGCTGCCATCCCCCAGTCTTTTCTTCTGCCGCACAGACTGTGAGTTAGTGTGTGTGCGGATCTGTGTGCAGGAGGAGGCATCGCATTCCCCTCCAACATCTCCTCCACTTTGCATCTGTCCCTCGCAGTTTGATTTTTTTCCCCGTCTCCGTATCTCTGTCTTTCTTTTCTCCTCCTACCACTACCGAGTCGGCAAAGGGAGCTCCGGCAGGCGTTACCACGACAGTGGACTTTAATCAAGTTGATGAAAACTGCAGGTACTGTACCGGGGGTCTTTTGGAATGTAAATAGACAGCATTCAGAAGTATTTAATAGGGATTTTGGATGTGTGTGTCAAATTTTGCAGCGGTGTAATGTATCCAAGTAGGGGACGAGGGACGCTTCTTGTTGTCGGGACAAGTTAACAGGGCGAGCTTTTCATTAAGTCCGTCTTTGGTCCGTTTGTTGTGGTTTGACTTGCTTTGAAAAGGATAAAGTTGTTCCGCTCTGGGTTTTTTGCGATTGTTGCTCTTTGAACGAAGCTTAAAGAATTAAAAAGAAAAGTTTAGGCGGTCATTTACAGTTAGGGTTAGTTTTTACCGTGTGTACTTTTGGTGTGTTTTGTTTAGTTTTAATAATTTATGATTTTGACATTAAAGGCATATTTATGTGACGTAATTTTAAATGGATCTATAGAAAAATATATATTTTTAAAACTAATATAACTTTGTCATGACTAGAATTGTAAAATTATTCATGGACAGTCGAACTTCTGCAAGATGTTTTTTTTTTTTTTACTGTCGAGAGTGACTAATTTAGAACTTGCAGATTTGAGCTGCCTGAATTGGCTAGACAGCTGTAATCGCACTCCTCCTAGTCTTAATCTCTTTATCTGGGCAGCAGCTGCCATATGGCCCCAGTCAGCTGGATCAGATGTTTATAAGCCTCCTTCTCCGTCCCGCTCTGTCCTTAGAGCCTCCTAATTTGATCGCTGCTACCTTGCGAGCTGTCCTGCAATCTTTATTTTTAGCCATCTTAAGGATTAGGATTGATGTAGACTACAGGGCACTTAAAGTGATTGTATTGTAAATCTGTTGCTGGCTGCCCGTTTTGGGAGGATGTTCCATTTCTCCAAAGATTTGGGGAGGGGAAGAAAAGTAGGAGGAGGGCTTGGCTTGGGGTTGGCTGTCCTAAGTCCCCCCCACCACCACCACCACCACCCAAAGCCCCTCATTAACGAAGGTCTAAGCACTGTTTAGGGGAGGGGGGTTTAGGGGTTTGGCTTGGTATCCCAATCAGATTTAAATGAAGATTCAAATGAGTTCGTTTAGGCTTGCTGGTTGAACATGGTGCCCATGATGCATTTTTTGAGACGCGAGCCATCTCCGCGGGTAACAGGTGGGAATTATTGTTTTGTTTTATCCTCTTCAGCTATAATAGTATTTTAGACAGCGTCTGCTTTGTGCTGGCTCGTCAAGTGTTTTTGTGAACACATTCGTTAAATTCAGTGGTTGGTTAATTCTGTTCTGTTCTTGCCTTAAAAATCACTGTACTTGACATTCCTGCTGCAGCAAGATTGCACCGGTGAGCTGTTCTTGTACCTGCGAGGTGGCAATTTAAAGGCAATGTCCTGGCCAAAGTGGGTTAATAAAAATAACTTTAGTAGCACAAAGAGGTGATGTGATTCTTGCACAGGATTAGGATTTTAGGCTCTGTAACAGCAAACTTAAACTCATTGTAGTCGGTAATGGGATTTAAAATTCATTTTGCTTTTTTTGTTGGAGTTGGGATCCTGACTTTACCATCAAATCTTGACTTGACTGGTAGACTTGAAGCTTGACTTTATCAACCGATTTCCATCACATATTTGTTCAGAGTTATTTCATGAAACAAATACACTATGTAGTGGATGGATCTAAAAGAAAAAAAAAACGTAATACATTGTAATCCTTTTATATCGGCTCGGCAATGAACATTTTTCAAGTGTTCCCACAGGGATGGAGGGATGGCGGACGGGAGGGGAGGGTGAGAGAATTAGTGTGTGAGAGCCAGTGAGTATGTGCAATTTATGGGGGGGGCGGGGGGTGAGCGGCTGGGGGAAAAAAAGAAAAGTTCCACACAGGGCTGAAAACAAAACAATTGTTGTTCGGTCAGGGCCCCTCTAACATCTGCGGTCTGTTGCAGGTTATGAAGACAGCATGGAGTTCCCGGACCACAGCAGACATTTACTGCAGTGTCTGAGCGAACAGCGACATCAGGGCTTCCTCTGCGATTCCACCGTCCTGGTAGGCGATGTCCAGTTCCGTGCCCACCGCGCTGTGCTGGCCTCCTGCAGCATGTACTTTCATCTCTTCTACAAGGATCAGCTGGACAAGCGGGACGTGGTGCACCTGAACAACGACATCGTGACGGCCCCGGCGTTCGCGCTGCTCCTGGAGTTCATGTACGAGGGCAAACTGCAGTTCAAGTCCCTGCCCGTGGAGGACGTTCTGGCCGCCGCCAGCTACCTGCACATGTACGACATCGTCAAGGTCTGCAAAAAGAAGCTGAAGCACAAGGCCACGGCCGAGGCAGACAGCACGAGGCGAGAGGAGGACGCCTCCAGCTGCTCGGATCACGCGGAGAGCCTGTCCGAGGGCGGCAGCGGCAACCTGTTGGCCAGCGACGATGACGACGACGAAACCAAGCGGAGCGGCCACTGCCCGCAAGAGCCGGTCCGGATGTGGGCACATCTGACGTTGGAGCGGACGGCCAGCCCCGGAGAGGCCGAGCCTCACGGCAAGTCTCCCGGCGCCACCGCCGCCGCCAGTCCCAGCAGCTCGACGGGGTCGCTCTGTCCGACCGGTGACTGTGCACTTGACCTCTCGGTCAAGTCGGCCATAAGTACCACTCCGAACGAAAGCAGGAACCCGTTTTTGTGTGGCTCGGCCACTCCGGACAGTCTCCACAGCGCTCTGGTGCAAGTCAAGGTGGAGAAAGATGGCTCGGACGACGACGAACTTCCCAACACCGAGTACGAGATGGAGCACAGCGGCCTGAAAGACGGCGCGCCCAACACCAACGGTGTCCTGCACGCCGGACACAACGGGCACAGCGTTCAGCGCCTAGGTCTGAACCTAGAGGCACACCTGACGGCCCTGCGCGAGGCATCTCTGGAGCGAGACGGCAAGGACGCGGGCGACTCCGAGATCCTCGGAGGTGAGCCCGACCGGGCACAGGAAAGCCCGTTGCTCCCCTACGTCTCGGGCATGCTGGGCGCCGCGCACGCTCAGATCTTCATGTGCCCTCTGTGCAACAAGGTGTTCCCCAGCCCACACGTGCTCCAGATCCACCTCAGCACACACTTTCGGGAGCAGGAAGGCGCCCGCACCAAGCCCGTCGCTGGAGACGTCAACGTCCCCACGTGCTCCATCTGCGGCAAGACCTTCTCCTGCATGTACACGCTGAAGCGCCACGAACGGACACACTCCGGCGAGAAGCCGTACACGTGCACCACGTGCGGCAAGAGCTTCCAGTACTCGCACAACCTGAGCCGGCACGCCGTCGTGCACACGCGGGAGAAGCCTCACGCCTGCAAGTGGTGCGAGCGACGCTTCACGCAGTCCGGAGATCTCTACCGGCACATCCGCAAGTTCCACTGCGAACTGGTCAACTCCCTCTCGGTGAAGAGCGAGGCGCTCAGTCTGCCCACGCTCCGAGACTGGCCGCTTGAGGATAGCTCACAAGAACTTTGGAAATGAGAGATAAATAAAAAAAAACACAAAAAAAAACACAAACAATGATTTTTAGGGTCAATTTGAGAAACAGAGCAGCTCGTGGGGCGGAGAGGTAAGAACGGAAGGAGGCAGGGTGAAGAAAGGTCTGCATCAGTCATGTTTTCTGTGTGTACATTGCTTATCTTGTCGAATTGCACTTTACTAGCACATGAAAATGTTACTACTGATTTCTCTGGTCTGTTTAGTCGTTCACTTTTATATAACGAGATATATAACACGTCGGAAGCTGACACAAAACGTGCAGATCTACAGTTGACGATGCATATCCTTACACACGTGGACACTCCTCTATGCCATGCCATGAAAACCCATATGAAGATTTCAGGTTTTTACACTAAGGAACACACTAAACGGGTACTACGATCCTATAGCGACCTGTACACGAAGCTCGTTTATGAGTCCGTGTATATATTGTGCACTACTACTAATTTATTTTGCATACATCATACCTGGTGTGTGTGTGTGGCTGTGCGAACATAGTCTGTTAACAAATCAGTCCTGCAAGGATGTTCGCTCGGGAAGCTCCAAGCTTGCGATTTAGGCTCTTGTACATTTAAAAAAAAAAGAATAAAACTTGTAATAGGAAACCTGACTGATAGAAGACAAAAGGCACTCATGCAATGTCCAGCCTCCTTTTTTATTTCAATTGACCGATTTCTTTTCGTATCGTTCAAGGATCGAGCTTATGAGTTAACATATTTCATTTCGTTCCAGACCTTTTGCTTGTTTTCTACCGAGGAGGGTTTAGGTCGGCTGCATTTATAGATTATTTCTTTTCCCGTAGTGTTTTAAACATTTTCTTTGGTTCTGAAATGGAATCTGTTGTTGCATGACGTCCATGTATATTTAAGAAGATGTGAATTGCTGTATTGCTGTACACTGTAATTGATTCATTACAGTCCAGGCATCTGTCTGTTAGATAAAATATATATAATATACATAAATATATATCTTAATATTGCAGCTGTAGAAATTGCATGAATTTATTTAACTTTGATTTATTTCCGTCGTTTCGTTTCGTTTTTGCATTGGAGAATGTATTTTTCAATGAACTCATTTGCTTCCTGAGTAGTCGGATTTTTATTTAACTCTCATTCGAGAGCGACTCCTGTCTAGATGTTCTACTGGGCTGTGAAGATTGTTAGTGTCGATGCACTGATGTCAGGCTACGGTACGTCTGTGCCTGACTAATCTCGAGCGTGTAGCACTGGGCTTTTCCGAAAGCTAGCGCCGCTCCCGCTTAGCACCTCTTCACACACTGCTGGTCTCCGACTGCTGTCTCTGTATCATGTTTACTTACTGTTAGCATCGAAAAAGTCTCACTTTTGTTCGTTTCTTTTATTTATTTATTTATCGATTGGCACTTGCGTCAAATTCTGTTACCGTAAAGGAATCCGCACGCCGCCGTGTGGGCTCCCGTGAAGATGGGTTTTTTCGAGCAGATCTACTGTGGGTGACGAACGCCGAAGATTTAACAAACAGCATTAAGCTCAAAGCTCTGCGTGTGTCCAAGTGTATGCGAGTGTGTACGTGTCTGTGCTCAGCGTAATCCTTCCTATTTGACATTAGGTAATGTTTGCCATGCTTGCTTGCACCTTTCTCAAGTTCATAGAATAAAATTGATCCAGAAACGATGCCTTTAAGATTTTTAAGTCTTTTCGAGAAGAATTAACATTATTTCCTTGTTATCAGAGCCATGAAATTCTAGATTGAAGAATTCTAAACGGATTATACTGTTCGTGTATGTGATTTAAAAGTGTATGTTTTTTTTAACTTCTTGGTTTTGTTTGGTTGAATTTGTATGAATTAACATTTGAAGGGGAAACAAGCTATGTCACATCGAAAGAGAGAAAAATGGCTTCATTGAAAGAGCGCTGTGATGGGAGCAGTATAGATTAGAATAGATTGGTGCAACAGCTAGTGAAAAAGGTTTACCTACAGCACACGCTTTTCATGGCGTTCTGCACGGTGGTACCGTTACCTTTTGCACTCAGTTGTGATAGAAAAAAATCAACTATGGGCAGAGGGTTTGTCTTTTCTGATTTTTCTTTTTTTTTTATGCTGGCTTCTACTATTGTACTTGACCGCCTTAAAACTACTGTAAACAGCCTATGCTTAAAGCAGGAGAACTGGAACTGGCAAGTTACTGGATGTATTTTTCACTTTTGTTCAATGGCAATGAAGCTGTGAAATGAAGTATGAAGCATGTTCAGAAAACAGACGAACCTTTAGTTTAATCCAAACCTGGAAACAGCCAGTGTGAAGATGAGCAACAGAATTTTAAACCTAGTGTGTAGGAGGCAAAGAGGAATAAAAATAATCTGTTAAAAAAAACTAAAAAAAAAAAAAAAAAACGAGGACAATCTCTTTTTGGAAAAGAGGCAGATTGATCTCACATGATTTGCTTCCCTTTCGAGATTTTTTGCTATGTTCTTGTTTTTTGATGGAGTTAGGCAGTTAGCTTTGACAATCATAGTATGTTTCATTTTCTCAAGGGAAGTAAATTCTAAGGCTGTTTAGTTTTGTACTTTTTGGTGTGCTGTTGGTGACATTTTTAAATTGTGTGCAAACTGCAATAAATTATAAGTACCTTGATTTATGACTGGTCTGATTTCTTTTCTTTAATTCTAATTAATGTGCAGTTAGAATCATGATTTCTATACAGTATTGGTGCACAGTGGTTTTTCCTTTAAATAATCTTATTTACTGTGGATGTTGAGTGGGTGGAAACATGTTTTCCAGTGCGTGAGGTCTGTGAATTGGGTACTGTCCGGATGTGTGTGAGCGTGTGTGTGTTTGCTGCTTCAATATCTGGCTGATGCTCAAGCAAAGCCGTGGGCTGGACCTGGGAAAATGCACAGCAGCTTGATGAAAAGCAACCCCTCCTCCACACAAAAACACACACACTTGCAAACTTGCTGCCAAAACTCTTCAAGTAGAGTTTTTCGGTGGATCAGAATAATCTATTGTCTTCCTGGCTCACAGATGCTCAAGCTCTTGACCATTCTTATAGCAGAGTGTTACTCAACAGGCTTCTGCCACGGATAGCCTCTTCTTGATCACGTGCCACACACACACTCTCTGTACAGCACTATTTTAATACGATTGCCCTGATAAGGTTCTGTTTTCTTACTATAGCAAAGTTTTTATTAATCCTTCTTATTTGTCCTTTTCATCTATTATGGGATAAACTGACATGCCACACACCCTGTGTACAGCATTATTTTTAATCGATGACCATATTTACACTGAGGCTTGCCCTGATAAGGTTCAGTTTTCTAACTATAGCAAAGTTTTTATTAATCCTTCTTTTTTGTCCTCTTCGTCTATATGGGATAAACTGACATTGATTACTGCTGGTCTTGGCACACACAAGACACCCACCCATTCAAAAGCATATAGCTTTGTACATACAAGCTGTTTATTCTGGCAAGTGCCCACGGAAAGACCCTGATTTACAAAGGACGTGTGTAAGTAAATGGTGCTCACGTGACACAGTCTATTAAGTTTGCTCACCACCACTAGGACGGATCAGCCGGGTATCTACACAGACTGGAGACTGGGTAGCTGTTGCCATGTGATGGATCCACACCCTGTGCCGGGTATTCTGAAGTGTTTCCTGATGGATCTGAACCAGTGGGGACCATAAACAAAATGTGTTAGTACAGTATAAATATTTCAACCACTTAATTAAACACGACCGTATTGCACACAATCAAAACAGTAAAAGAAAATCCAGAAATGTTGGGAGATTTTCTGAAGTGGCTAGCACGGTCACGTCACAACAAGAAGGTCCTGGATTCAAGTACATTGAATTGTCCAGAGTCATTGTAGTTTGTAGTGCCAGTCCCAAGTCTGGATAAATAAGAAGGGTTGTGTCGGGAAGTGTATCCGGTTGGCTGTGGTGACCGCTAACGGGAGCAGCTGAGAAAAACAACCAAAAAATATATAAATAAGAATAATTTGATAGCTTTTTATTGTTTTTTTTAATAAAGAAAAATATTCTGAAACAGTTAACATAAAGCAGGTAAATTGGTTTCACGTCAAGATATCATGATTAGGGGTAAACAGAGGCTCAGTTTTTGTGACAATTGATGGGTAGTGTTTAACCACTTTGAGTATAACTAATAATAACTACAAATAATTTATGCCTTCCAGCAGTTATTATACAAAATATTCTGTGTAATTAAAAAACAGTCCATTTAGGGCAAAGTCAGAAATGACTGGTGGATGTGTAAACTTTGAACTGCAGGGACAAACTTTCATTCTTCTGCAACACAACCTGGACTTGGGGATCAGACAGCTCTTATCACGTAGCACAGCCCTACAACTGAATCAAGGAACGCAAGCTCCAATATACCTATGCCACAAAAGTAAAGCCATGCATCAATTATGTGCAGAAAACACCAACGTTTTCTCTTCACACCAAGCTCATCTCAGATGGGTTGAAGGGCATGTATCTGGCTTTTAGAGACCTATACTTCAATAAAGGTTAGTCTTCAATCTTTTACTGGGAACTCCATGGTTATTTCAGCAAGACAATGCCAGGCCTCATTCTGCACAGAGTATAACAGTGAGGCTTTGTAGACACCGAGTGTGCATGCTTGACTGGCTTCTCTGGAGTACAAATCTTTCTCTTGTTGAAAATATATGCATCATGAAGAGTCGCTGTAATTAACGTGAAAGGTGATTTTGCACATTGGTAAACATTTATCTGTGTTAACTTGTACTTAGTGTGTTAAATACATCAACTTTTAAATAACTAAAATCAAGATTTAGATATTTCCTCAAGATAGCAGTCTCAAATCTAAAAGAGAAAAAGTGTGTGTGAATATTTGAACATGTTAATTGCACAAAAAGATTTTAAATAAATTAACACGATCAACTTTTTATTTATGTTCTCTCTATTTAAAAATGTGGGCTGAGGTGAAACTGACAAGAAATAGTTAAGTAAAATCTGGTTAGAAGATGATGAACATTTATTTGACACTTGTCTTTGTCTTTATACTCTCATTTTGCACACTTTGAATTTAGGTCATTAATTTGTATCTGGCCTTTGTTTACTCAAGGAGCGGGGACAAAAGGGCAGCTGGGGAAACAGTTGGCTCTGCCGAAGGGTAGTGGGCTCAACATGTTAAGTGTGGGAGCAGCTTGGGCTTCTGTCTGGAGCTGCAGTGCTGAAGTTTGTCAGTGAAACATGCTAGACTGAGTTATTACTGGATGTACTGTTTAAATAAAAATAACAAATTCAAGTGAACACCGCATCATAATTCATCGCAGTCGCCTTTTGTCTGCTTCCACTTCTACTGCATGATTTTTTTTAGAACAGGTGACTTTACACTGTATAGAAATAATGAAAAACAAGTTTTCACCAAGTCTTAACAATGTGTAATACATTTTGTACAATGACAGAAGACAAACTGAGAAGGTCCTGAGAACGCTCTGGAAATATGAAGTACCAGAGCGGAACGGATGAAAGGTGAGAGGAGCGGTCAGAAGAGGAGATGTTGTCTTTCTCTCCAGAGTCTGCTGAGTTTAAAAGGCAGCCATTGTGAATCAGGGACTGTGCACAGCCAGAAGGCGAGCAACAAGCGGTCTGTCTCGTCCCCCCAGACAATGCAGTGGTGCTGTGGGGGGAGTAATCCCTTCTACCCTGCATCCTGAACAAAAGACGATGCAATCTCCAACTTAAATGTCTTTGTGGCGGGGGGTTGCACGGTTGGGAAAAAGTGGGGAGCCACAGGCCAAGGACCCCCTCCATCTTCTTCTCTAGTGCACATGCAGACACTCTCACACACATGAACATACAAAAGCCCTCTGAAAGTCTATGGGACATTAATGTGCTTGGATAAAACACTTGATTTCTTTTCAGCAGTTCTTTGTTGGGTGGGTGGGGGTGCATTAGATGCTAACAGATGGGTGTCATTTTTTACATATAAGAAAAAAACACATACAAGTTCATAAGAAATTAACATTAACATTTAAGAAATAAAAACATATTCATAATATCGTGTTGGTCCCGCTGCAACTTTGCCTCTGGCCAGGCTCTCATTGTAAATAAGAAATAATTCGTAATGATTTGCCGGGATAAATAAGGAATAAATAAAAAAAATGTTTAAAAGTTTGATCAGACCACATGGCCCAGCATCAATGAGCTTTGGGTCACCCATGACCATGGTGCTGGTTTACCACTGTTCCTTCCTTGGAACACCTTTTATAGATACTTATCACTGCAGACCAGGAACACCCCATAAGAGCTGCAGTTTTGGTGATGCACTGACCCAGTCATCTATCCATCAAACTCTCACACACTGTGTGAATAATAATTAATAATGACAAGTGCAAGAGTACCACCACAGTTGGAATACATGCACAGTGCTTTTTCACCCTTACCATGGCAAACTGCCAGCATTAACACATTCTTAAATATAAAGAACAATGCATTGAATGAAGTTTGGTTGCCAGTAATGTCTTAGCTACCTGTGAACAGTACTGCAAGAGACCATAATTTTGAACAGCTCTCAGGGTGGGATTCTGGCCAAGTTTGGCCTTCTAACAGGGGCAGAGTGTGCTGTCCTCTAAATTTGTTGATCTGCTCTGTGACCAACCATGAGCTGCAGTTTAGAAAAATCATGATCATCTATGTCTTGGAGGAAGCCATCACCATCTCACGTTGGTACATACGTAATTGGAGGAAAATGGCAATAACGTAACAGTACTACATATCTTAATACTTTTTTACATACCTTTTTATTCTATGTGAGCCAATTGCAATGGAATTCCATCCCATTCATTGTACAATTATAATGCCATCAGCAAAAAACTGTTTTGGTTGATTTGGTTGAACAGGAAATTTTTCTTCCATTCAAAGCTTCTTTTAGCAGCCAAAAAAGTGAATATCAGATACCAACACTCCTCCCACCCCTTAAACCCTCACCATTCCCAACCAAAATAAAAAAGGGGAAATATTAGTTTTAAAGACTGTGAGGTATTTTTCAAACTTTTATACTTTAACATCATGTATATTAACATCATTTTCCACCTCAGCTCTAAGTGTACTTAGTCCAGAAATGAGAGATGTAATTCTTAATATCATATTGTTATTATATTATAATTTTCATCTGTGAGCTGAGCTTTGGTAATATGAATGTCCTTATTTGTCAAGCCAATAGAGCTTCTTTTAAGATTGAGTTATTAGCTGAAAGAGAAGTGCAAGTCTAGTGCTACTTTTTACACAGTAGGCATTCAGCAGGTGCTCTTGGTGATCAGAAGTTCTCTCAATTCCTTATACTGTCACACAGAGGCTAAAGCATGCTGCTGTGGCACATGTTCAGTGGGCCTCTCACGACACCAGCTGTGCTTTACTTTTCTGTGTGTTGTAGATAAGTGGGCGTCAGGGTGTGGGATGTTGATAATGGTGGGGGTCTTGGCAGGATACAAACAGCAGTGAGTTAGCTTTTTTATTACACTGCTGCTTTGCTGACCTTAAAAGGTTCAGACTAGGACAGATCATGTGTGCCTAATGTCTCATTACTTGAGCGCAATTCCTTCTAACAAAAGTTTTTAAAAGTTCAAATCATCATGTGATGCTGTAATTTGTAATTTTAGGAAAATACTAATAATAATAATAATAATAATAATAATAACAATAATAATGTAATAAAATGTTTCCCTGTACCATTTCATTTAAAATTAAAAGCACTTTCTGATGGAAAAAAAGAATGCTCAGGAAGTTTGGTCTCTATCACAATACTTATTTTTTCAAGCACTGTTTGCTTAGGAGAGTCAGTAATACAAAACAGCACAGATCCAGGAATAACAAGTTTCCACAAAACCCAAATGACCCATATAGACATTCCTCTGGGTTAAAAATGTCCAAACCTTATTGAAAAATGTGGTTATTTGCATCACACCTATTGATAGAATCAAGTAAACATTCATGGAGCATCAACAGACAAATACTGACCAAATATCA
>JAYDZG010000039.1:19138038-19161653 GCA_034509265.1 Microcambeva bendego
TGGGTACTCTGAGCTCTTGGGAGATCAGAGCTTAGAGTCTGATCTACCAAGTTCGAATCTCAACTTTATGTATTATATAAAAATAAAAATCTTCTGATGAGCTATAATCATGGTCAGAGAAACTAATGTAACTAATGCAGAAATACATACTGACTAAAAATGTTGTTTCATGTTTTAGAATACATTGTTTACCCCCCCAAAAGATGGCAGTGTGATGTACTGCATGATGATCGACCTGGCAACCTACAGAAACTAAAGGATGTGCTGTTGTCAACAGCTGATTTGATAGCATGTTAGACAGGTGGTCCTAATGTTCTTGCTTATCATACATTACAGATACCAGAATGTTTAAAAAATATTACAAACTATATGTTTAGCACAGCTCTGTCTACGCTTTCACTCTTATTTGTACTCTCATACTTCTCTTTCTTCTTCAGTTGAGTCTGTGTCTCGTTCAAAATGCTCTGGATTCTCTCCACTCGTTCATCAGCGTCCTTTGAGGCACTGTCTAGCTTCTTCTCCAGCAGACTAAGGCGGATATTCGCCTCACTCAGCTCCTCACCCTGCACATGGAAGCAGTACAGAAACACAATATTTGTTTTTAAATGTAAATTAAAGTTCAAATGTACTGCTGTAATCAAATTGTTCACTTTTATTTTGAGGGATTTCTTGAGTTCTTTGATAACAGTCTCTCTATCTTCCAGTTTAAGGCCGAGTCCTTCAGCATCTGTGATCTCTGCCCTTAGAGCAGCAGCACGCATCTCCACTGGGGCCATCTACAACACACACACAAACACACACACACACACACACACAGTCACTCACCTAGCAATTTATTAGGAACACATATCTAGTCCATCCACCATTTAACAAGCTGCACCTACCATCCAAATACACTCCATGTGTTTACAATTACTAACTGTAGCCTAGCTTGTACAGCTTGTGAACCTCTGAAGACCATTTTTAGCATTGCGATGACACCAACATGGTAATGACATGAGTTTATCAGGTGCAGCAGTGTTGGTGGCATAATAAAATAGTTTAAATGTACTGGTCTCTTTATTAAGAACACTTGCCCTATCACTCTTTGTAGGTGTAAAGTTTAAAACCAGAAATACTAGAGAGATTCACTTGAAAGAGGCCCCAAATCTTCTGTTAAAGTAATTGGAACCAAAAAAACATCCACAACATGTCTTAACGTATGTGTCATCGATTGCATTACATGTGATGTGGCCAGACTCATTTCATGCCAGTGCTCCATGTTCCTGATGCAGGGGTATGAAGCTCTGTATACTAAGGAGCACATTGTCCTAGCGAGAGTTATAACAGAATACTCGGGGCCTCTTTCGACTGAATCTTTCAGTATTTGTAACTCACCTTGCTCTGTGGCTTCTCTGAGTCATATTCTCCCTCCTGCATAGCGGTGGCCATCTTGTTCATTGTTGCAATGACAACACTGCATGACTGGCGAAGACATTCGTAGGGGTCTATACCCTGAGTGCCATAGATCTGTAAAGGAAATATTCATAAATGTTACCAGGTTTGGCTAAATACTTTAAATAGTGGACATTATATTAGCTGTATATATGACTCAATAATATCCTGGTAGTTTGTAACGGCTATCTGGAGCCATGCTGACTGCAGTGCATCATACAGATGCTGGCAAGTAGCATGGGGGGGGGGTCCATGGAGTGAACAAGAGGTTCCGAGTGGTCCCAAAAACACTCAAATGGGTTATTACGGGACCAGGGTACTACTATGAAGTCTTGGTCATGCTCTTCCTACCAATGTGGGACATTTCTAGCCTTGTGACATGTTACATTGTTTTGTTGGAAAATCCCATCTGCTCCAGGGAAGAAAAAATAGCATGTATGGGTGTACACAATCTGCAAGGATTGATTCATACCCAATTGAGTTGAGAGTGTCTACCACTTGGATGCCTGGGCCCTGAGAATGCCACAAAAACCTTCAGCAGACCAAAATGCTTCCACAGTTGCAGAAATTTAACTCAACAGTGTATTGAGGCCACCAAAAAGGAGGCAAATTACTTTTTATGCACCCCTGACATGCACTCTTTAACATGGCCTATTTACCCTTGCCCTCACCTGTTCGGCTGCTTTGAAGGCCATGTCTTCCAGTTTGAGCGTGGGCAGACCCTCGTGTTCACCAAGTGGCGCGATAAGCTGAGCTCCTGCTGCAGCCACCTCCTGCAGCACAGCATTAACCCAGGCCAGCTGTCTTCTGCTCTCTGCCAGAGTTTCACTCACCTGCACACACAGACACTCATCATCCATGCCTGCTTCCAACCAGAACTCAAGGGCTTTGAATTAGAAAAGGTCCTCATGTACTGTATGTGTGCACGTGCGTGTCACCTGAGGCCCAAAGCTGAGGGCAGCGGGGATCCCTGCCGCATCAGTGCCAGGCATGCGGCGGCGGATCTTCTTGCAGAACTGGCGGATGTCGCTGCAGGAGGTGTCCAGATCCTTCAGCATCACAGCCAGCTGTGTTTCCTTCTCTCCTGCCGGCAGGAAGGCATGAAGGCGGCCCACTTCCACAGCCATGCAGTCCAGAGCACTCTGGGTAAACTGTAGTAATATAGAATAACATGTTTTTCATATGTGTAAGTATGTGTAAGAATATTTTGTTGATATGTGTTGCTGAAGTGAAAACAGCTGTGTATCAGTGGCTACACGCCACTGGCATCCAAATGCCAATGCTGCTAAAAGGCGACTACTGAATGGAGAAAAGAACTAGTTAAAGGTAGTAAAAACAGGATTTAAGTCACTCTGATGACACAGCAGTAACACAAGCTAGTACATCAGCTCTGCCATCCGGCTGGGCTTGGTGGCTGTTTGAACAACGTTGGCTGAGTGAACTACGACTTCTGTTGGCTGATTGAACGCGTCTAGACAAGATTCAAGGAACAATAATGATCAGGGTGTGGCTGTCTGTGCGCACAGCTGATCAGCATGTGAATGAGGGTTCGCAAATGTGTGATTACTGCACGTGTTGGAGGGATCGTGTGATCGTCTCACTCTTCTCAACTGGGGTAGGAAGTCAGCAAAAAGGCAAAGATATATTTGAAATAAAAAGAAAGCTGGAATTCCAGTTTTCCAAAGGCTAAGGCTAATTTGCAGGTCAATCGATAGTGTTTTTCCCATGTGGCTTCTTACATGTGTTTGCTACTCTTTTTCTAAACAATTCAAAGTATTTATCCTCCAGTCTCACAAGCCTGGTTCATGTTTTTAAGACTCTGGCATTTGACTGATATGCAAAATGACTAACCACAGACCACTGTTTTTGTGTTTGGTGAAAGGTGTGCTGACATGAACAAGAGACTTGGCAGACTATTTTCCCTCAAGCAATAACACCGAGATGTTCAAACCTAAAGATGTTTAATACCAGACTGGATGAGTCTTTTTACTTCATTCTTCTAGTGACAACTTGCAAAGCGGTAGCTTTGATTTTTACTGTATTTTATTTTCATAAAAAACACAGCCTCTATTTAATCTACCAAAACGTGTAGCAGGCTACAAGAAAAGGCTTACACAGCCAGTTCATGTTTTTTATTATACTGTATTATGTGTTGTTCATGACAAGTTGCTGCCAAAAGAATAAAATGATTTACACATAAACCAAAAAAATGTTATGGTAAGTTTTGTTACATTATCCTCAGGAAGCTGAGTTTCTCCCAACCAATTCTGTGGATGCAGAGGGGTGTGTCAAAACATGGACTAGAATTTTACGCCTTTGAGACAGAGCCTCGGACCGTTGCTGGTTTGCATTCAGCTATTAAAGTAGGCTGTGCTTTGCTAAACAAACATGCTGCAGAAGAGTTGAGCATGAGAGGTCTGTATGAGATTACATTCATGACAGTATTGTAACTTCCATTTATTATTTCATATCATTTATGAATGCAATTCAATGACTGCCATGAAATGTGTCACTTTACATTAAAAATCTTTAAAAATGTAGTAGTTGTAATCATAACTCAGTATAATGGAAGCAGCTTAATCAGTACGTGGATCTAACTACTGATTAAAAAAAATCCCTGTTTTGTGTTACACTTTTTAAAAAGCATTTTTAAAGCAGCCTTATGTGCCTTTTTTTCTTTTAAATGTAAAGCCAAGTAGATCATTTCAGACTCAGGTTCATGCAACTTTATGGAGCAGCTGCACCTGGGGAAGTACTAACTGCCCCATTTTGCAAGCTCACACATTCCAGATGTTGACTGTTACGTATAAATGACTTACTTTGATATGATCAGCCAGCTGCATAGTGCAGTCCTCAGCCTGTTCGGCAAGATGAATACTGTAAAGATGCTGCAGAACAGAAAAGAATATATCAAACCTCTTTTTACTTTTTAACAACATCCATGGTGGAGTAGTGAATGTGAACATGCTTTAGGAGCACCTGGTAATATTTAATAGCTTTGGTAAGTGGCTCCACATTCACGGTCTCATCCAGTTGGTCTTTGTGGAGCAGATCGATTAAGAAGTCCAGAGAGCGCTCGTGCACGCACATCTCGGAATACAGTGAACCTACATGCTTAAACACCTCCACATCACACTGGTTTAAAGCACTACACATACACACAAGAGAGAGCGTGTTTAATACAAACAGTGAAGTTCACAATACACAACTCAAGTGTTTCATATCACTGTGCAGTTCACACACAACAGGATTTCTTGCACTCAAGTCTTTCAAGCTGTTGTGGTTTCTGGTATCTCAAACTATGTTTTGGCACAAAAACACACAATGAGTGTAATGATGTCATTTCCAAAAATGCAGTTCAACAATAAGCAAAAGTTTTTTGTACGTTGATGTGGACTGGGAAATCAAGAAGAGAAAATAAATAAATCTGAGTTGACTGGGCTATGCGACCAGCAGGGTGAGTTGGAACTGTGGTGAGTTGGAAGTTATTAAATATTTTTTGGAATTCGGCACTGGTATTATGATTTTTTCGAGAACAATAAGGTCATAAATACTGTAAAATGTTTGTGTGCCCATGTATTTGGATAGAAACTGTATTTATGCCCCTGTCCCACGTGTCTCCCCGGTGCATTCTCATTGGCTGTAGTTCAACACCACACTCTAGTCAGCCGATTGCTTCAGATATTTAGTGTGCTAGATACTGGCCGCTCGGTTTGAGAACGGTTTACACAAAACGATTGAAAGTCAAGTGTGTGCACATCTGGACTCACTGTTCATATTTGTGCAGTGTAGACTGAAGCAGGCTAAGAGAGTACACCAGTCCAGCCGCAAAGCTGAGCTACTCTCCCACAGCTCCTCTCATTCCTGGCCTCTTTAAGCTGTTCTCAGTCAGATCAAACTTCTCTTGGGCCTGCTTGCTGATCAGCTCTGCCTGGAATACACACATTAAAACACATAGTTACTTACAACACACACATAAGTTTTTTTGTGCATTCTCTGGCCCTGTGCATCCATGTGGTAGGCACTCTCAACCGACTTGGGTATGAATCCATCCTAGCAGATCATCTACAGCCGTACACACTGATTCCAGTAAGAAAATGCATGGGATACATTTACATACATATTTACACATTTACACAAACGACAACAGTTGTATTTATCAAAACAAAGCCGAGTTGCAAACCAATATTACTTATTAATTTACAATCTGATTTATGCACTAACCTTGCAGATGAGTCTGGGAATAAGTAGTAAGACAAGGATGCAGTCATAGTCGCCACCATGTCTCAGGAAGGAGTCAGGCATAAAGGAGGTGAGCAGCGCCACCTGCCTGTTTGCCTGTGCCACCTCCATTTTACGCAACTCCATCTCAATAGCCTGCAATTACAAGCAGTCCAGAGTTATACTAGGTCAGAAATACCAGACACTTTCAATAAATAAAATGAAATTAATTTGGGTGCAGAATTATAATGTGTACATTTTTAGTTTATTTAATTTGTTGTCTGATTTACTTGGTATAATTTCAATAATTATGTAGCATTAATGTAGCACTTTATTTTATGTTTATATAGAACATGCTCATGAGGCTTTATGAAGTAATCATATAAGTAAAAGGTATAATATTCTTATATAATATACAAACTGCATTTACAGTCAGGAAAGGTTGTAAAATGCAATTAAAAAAAGAAAAAAAATGTTTTTTTTCATTTTCTTAAACTCACTGCCTCAAATAGTTTATTCTTTATTTTGAACTAACAAAAGAAGAATTAATTACTGTTTTTTATTAATGTTTCTGCTGACCAACTTGATTGCATTTTGTAAATGTAATATTCAGGTAACACTGTTTTGAAACAGTTAGCAAAAAGCAGAATAATTGGTAACAGATGAGGGAATAATGATTGGGTATAAAATGTGGATCCACATAAAACTCCAAAAAATCATTGTTATTCTTATTCTTAAAATACCTTTGGTATGTTCTCTCTCATTACAGTCCACCACTGTATCAAAAATGCAATCTGAAACTCACTCACTTCTATCCAATACAGCTGTGATGTAATAATGATAAACCAATAGTCCCCTAGTAAATGATATTTTAGAGATAATTTCTCTAAAGCTAAAAAGTTATTCTTATTATAATTAAAAAAGCTATTCTTATTTTATCGCTGTATAAAGCTGACTAAAGGTGAAATGTACAAGTGCACATCAGTGTCTGTTCCTAACCTTTGCATAGGCTTTGGTTTCTGCAAATTTAATCTTAAAGTCAAATATCTCCGTTGGTTGCTGTGGCTCGGCTGTGGCCTCTTGCTGGCTCATTAGCTCTCTGTTCAACTCCTGGACACATAAACATTGTGGTATCATTACATCTCTTTAAATGACAGAATGGATATGAGGAATGGGAACATGGTTGCATGTGATTTAATGCTGTGGATGAGGGGTTGCAGTACCTGCAGGTGGGCGGTCAGTTCTCTGTACTTTTGGATAGTCTGTTGATAATCTGCCACAGTTTCCTGTGCCGCCTCGACACGTTTCTCAGCCTCACGAACACCGGCGGCACTCAGATCAAGCTGCTCCCTCAGCTCCAGCTCCGTCTCTCTTGCGTTCTCCTGTAGCTCGTCGTTCATCTCATTAATAGCCTCCTGAAGTAAACACACATTTACACACATGTACAAATCAATGCAGGTGTAAATCTTGAAATATCACAACTGAGATCAGATCTACAGAAAATTCTTAAGCACCTTTTGAATAACACACACACATTTGTTTTAAATAAAAAGCCTTACCAGGTCGGTTACGGCCTCTTTGAGCTCTCGTACTTTTTCTTCCAGGTCCAAATTTCTCTCTGTAAGGGTCTCCACCATCTCCTCTGCTCCCAAAGCAGCGTCCACCTGATTCGCATCCAATAAAAGGGGAATAAAACAACTGATTTTAGACAAAGCATGTTTGTAGTTACTAGTCAATCTGACCTAAAAAGAAAAACAGGAAAATATGTGGCTGTAATTAAAAGGTAATTTAGTGTAGCCAATCAGCTAGTGTAGACCACGAGGTGTATATTCACCTGACACACACTCCCTCTGATGTGTGTACAGTACTACCAATCTAATTCTATTCACTCACACTGCGGTGGATTTGTGTGTAAGGTTGACTCCTCCACTTTCTGTACTGGTGCCTTGGGTAACCAAGGTCCTTACACAGCATTCATAAGCCAATTTACTAGTCCGGTCTTTCCCACATGAAAGACGGGAGGCCAATTATGTCTGCTGCAAGCATTAACCAATTGTGCCTGCTAGAAGACACCCAGTTGAAAGTAGCAGATATGAACTCAAGAGTTAGGATCTGTATGACCTGCTCTTTGAGCTCGTCTATGGTCTTCTCCGCCATCTTCAGCTCCTCTTGCCCTTTTTCTTTTTGCACCCTCTGTGTTTCCATCTCAAAGTCCTTTTTCTCCATCTGTTTCTGAAGCTTTCCATGTTCCTGTTTTTCAGAGGCGGACAGGTCACGCATCCTGACACACACAAAGCAAATGAACATCAGGAGTAAACAACACTCAGAATACACTCAGAATACAGTCACTGTTATAGAACATACACTTACCTGACCAGGGCCTCCTTTAGACGGCCATTTTGCTCTTCTAGTTGTTTCACATGATAACTCGATGCAGCTCCATCTGACCCTGCATAACAGTAAAATGGCCAAAATGTGCAATTTTGAACAAATAACACCGAAAAGAATGCAAAAAAGCTATATGTATATCGTTAATTAAGCATTGTACTCCAAATGGCTAAAAGTATTTGGACACCTGACCATGACCTGTTGCACATTCCATTTCAAAACACAAATGGGACCAAAAAAAGAGTGAGCGCAATGCAAATGTTAGTTATAATAACAACTTCTGAGAGGACTTCTCTTGAGACTTTGAAGTAAGCCTGTGGGAATGTGTGTCCATTCAGGCAAATTACCATTTATATGGTTCAGCACTGATGTTGGGCAAGATGTTTCGGTTTACTTTAAAGCTGTTTAGTGACACTTATTTCTTCATACCAAGCTTTTCATCATGTCTCAATAGACCTTGGTGATGGTCTTCCAAAACAGCATTTAGATAAGCCAGATGTTACTACTGACTACTATTTAACATGGATTTGAATATGAATGGTTGGTTTTGAACACAGCCACATTCCTAAAGACAATTAAAGATTGTGAACACTTTTACAAGTAAAGTTTTTTCCACTCTAAACAATTCATGATTTTGAAATGAATGGCACATATTATAGGCCAACCATGTGAAACTGAATTTTAAAATACTAAAGGATGTATTTATTTTATCTGTGTATACCTTTTTCTTCTATCTCATGTTTAAGAATCTCAAGGTCCATGGTCAATTCTTCCACCTTCTCTTTAAGTGCATCAACCTCCAGTTGCAAAGACTCTGCCCTCTCTTCTGCCATCTCCTTGTCCAATGTAGCCATCTCAATAGCATCTGCTGTATCTGCCATCTCTTCCATATAATGCTCCTTTGCCTCCAGAGCTTCCTTTGCCTCCTGGAATTAAAAACAATCAATATAAATCTGTGTTCTGTTGGGATCTTTTTATGTAGTGTTTGTGTGTGTTTATTCACACAACATATTTTTGGGCAAACATGTCAGAGTAAATACCAGTAAATGCTGTATTCTCCATGCACCTAAACTACCCAATAGTATTATAAAAGCAAGTACAATGTGGAAAGTAAGAATGTGAGCTAAAATAAAGGCAGCACATTATGTCATGGGGGGAGGGGGGGATTACATTTCTGCCAAAAAGACGACCAACATTCCCAACACAAATGGCATAGCGATAAAAACACACTAAAATCCAGAGCCGGGATCTTGAATACATCGAATCGAGTCTCAGTTTTGCCTGCCGGTTTGGCTAAGTAGGCACGAACTGTGATACAACCTCTGCTGGCTGATTGATGGTGCCTGCACAGAGATGAGCAGTGCATTAATTAGGGTGTGTCTCTCTGTACACAGTGCTGATTGCATAAACAAAATTCATTGAGCTATTCTCGAAATCATGAAGAAAGAAAAGTGTGGAGTCCCTCATAGCAATCCATTTAGTGTGTGTCGTCCGCTTTGAGAAGGATAGATGCTGTTCCTAAATTTGCCCAAGAATGTGAAGCAAACTGTCCTGAGGCTTTGTCCTTGACATGCCACCCCGTTCAATGTTTTGATTCTGGAGCAAAATGAAGAGAACCAGTTGGCAGATTTCTTATGGTGAGACATACGTGATAAATTATTAATGGCAAAAGAGATTTTAAAGGGAAAAAACACATTGAACTTATTTAAAAATTGTTATTCTAGTACAAATACTCTATAAACTTTGATGAAGATGTAACATTTTGTGACGTTTATTTGTTAGAATAGTGGATACAGACACCAATAAGGTATTATTTAGTAGCACTGATAGTAAACATGCCATGTCAGGATCATTCTGCCAAACAAAAGAAAGACAACTCAACAAGATTTTCTATTTAATTTAGTACAAACACAATTCCATGATGATTTTAGTTTGTGGTATGCACAGCCAAACATGTCTGCTGCTGCCTGGTTGACCTGCGCAATACCATAATGATCTTTTGGAATTTTTTGTATGACCTCCAGCAGAGTCAACGAGGTGGGACATAGAGGAGGTAAAAGCTGCAATCTTAACATTTATAATGTTTATAATAAAGTCTGTGTAAATGCAAGCTGAAACTTATTCTGTTCAAAGCAAAATGTGGACATGATATTCCGCTAGCACACCTGTACTGAGATCCTGTCTCCGTTTGGCTGAGAGTTTGCCATCTGGAGTTCACAATTGGTGCCTAAAGCAGACAAAATGGCCCCCGAATCTGCTGAGTGGTGAAATAACCTTCAAACGGCTTAAAATAAGCCTCAAGTGTGACTCCACTGAACCTCAGGGGTAAAAAAAAAAGGATGTGAGAAACGTGAATGGAGCAGACAGCACAATACCAATTCTGAACGAAAAGGGAGAAAATTATTTAATAGATAAATAAATAAATACCCTGACCTATCAGTGATGAGAATCAGAAATTAACAGTTACATTTTATAACCCTATGTAAATCCATGTCCCCAGATTTATGTAAGGAAGGTATAAATTTGTCTGTATAGACACGGACCTTCTTGGCCTCTTTGAGTTGCTTCTGAAGCTCGTTCTGCTGCTCTTGCATTTTACTCTTCCACTCCTGCAGCTGCTCCAACTGGATCTTGTATTTCTCCATCTCTTTTAACTTGGCCTTGTCCTCTGCCCGCTTTATTCGCAAAGTCTCCAGCTTCTCCTCCAGATCTTTAACCTGCGCCCGAAGAGCTTCCTCCTCCTGATGACATATAAGTATACACAAACATACCAATAAGACTGGTTTATGCCTCACCAGGGGTGCTTTTAAAAAACACAGCATTCCATTTCCTGACCCTTTTGAAAAAAAAACAGTATTTTGATGGCTCTTAGGTACATTCCACAAGCCAGACATTTCCTTTCAGGGTTAGGGTCTATGGGTGCACAACTAGCCCTGTTTTTATGTCCATAGAAAAGTCAACAGCTATAGTCTATCGTGATCACATAATCACAAAGACTTATGAGGCTGTCACAGCATTACATAATATTACATAACCTCTTCCATCAGAAAATGATTTCACTGTGATTTGGTTGGTAGTATGGTCACCTCTGTCTCTGGTGGAGCCTTGTCCTTTTTTATGTAGAATTTGCATGTTCTCTCTATGTCTGCATGAAATTTTACAGATTGGTAACTCACCTTACTCAAGACTGGGATGGGTGGAACCCCAGGGGAGGGGAGTGTTCCAACAGGAGAAGGGATCATGGGACCAGCTAAGGGAGTTTGGGCAGGTGTGCTTGGTTCACTGCTGCTTATCTCTCCAGCCGAGGCTGAGCCTGATCCCACCTTCGGCCCAACTCCAGGCCGTGCCTGATGGATACACAAAGAAAGCATGTTATTTATTATAGAATTGTTAAATACACTCGAATTAGAACTAAAATGTTTAAAACATATTTTTGTAAATGATTTAAAAACACTTAGAATGCATTCTTCATCTTCCAAAACGAGCTGGGATTTATGAGGGGGAAAATAATACTACACCAATGCATTACATATGAAAATTATCCTTTCCTGATTAAACTAAGAAAACCCACAGTATTTAACTGAACTTACTTTTAAACATAATACATAAATATTTAAATTAGTAAATAAAATAACACATTCAAACATGCAACTGCATTTTGTGCAAGAGGCAAAAGTTTTTTGCCAAACCTTTAGTATGTACATCCACACATTTTACAGTACAGGCCAGTAATCTCTGAAGCTCATTTACAAGAGACTAAAGGTGTCCCCTTTTCACTTGGCTAATGATACACATAAATAGATTACTCTTAATCTTGTAAACATACCAATTTAAACTCACCTTTGGTTTCCTAACCGTTGTCTGAAGAGTAAGCACACACACAACACAAACAAACACACACACACACATTGTGAACAGTCTGAAATAATATGGAAAAAACTATACAGATTGTCAGACGTAGTAAGGGTAGATTTGCATATAAATACATTTACATAAAGTAGATTGATAAGATATTCAGACCAGCAATGTGCGAACATCTGTGTATTTGATTTTGAATGGATATAATTCCCATCTTACCCATCTGTCTACACTGATGAAAAAATGAAATCTGAAACCTACAAAAGTTGTTGAAAGATCCTTTATTCAGTTTTAAGTTTAATGTTTTTTTCAAATGTGTGAAAAATGCATTTAACAGACCTTCATCATACAATCAGACTATCATGAAGAATGTGATGAACTGCTCAAATCCAGATGTGCAATGCTTAGAGAGTGGTTCTACAGAAGACTTGCAGGTGCAATTAGGACTGAAAACTTTAGTGGGGAAAATGTTTCAGTATTAGATTTGTTTTAATTAATGAACAGTTAATAAGATGTTTTCACTATGTCATGTTGAGATATAACATTCCGATTTAGTTTCCTACATTATACTCAAACCTCCTACAGGCAGAGCTGAGTGCTTGGTACCAACTCTCAGCACACACACACACACACACACACACACACACACACACACACACACACACACACACATTTCCATGTAGCACACAAAACCCTTCTGTACCTAATTGTAAACACACACACACACACACACACACACACACAAGGCAGGGAGACTATGAACACTTTTAGTTGCTGAAAAGTTTGTTGAGAATTTACAGACTATATTAGTAGTGGGTGGTGATGCATTTCAATTAAATATAATTAAAAATTTGACATTTAGAATATGGACCATTAACTTGATGGTTTTAACTGTTAAAAATGTTAACGTATTAAAAATTAGACATCCTGTCTGCATGCCAACTCCTTTGACCCCACTTTCATCATACAGAATATCCATGAAACCTTTAATGATGTTGTAGTGACAATGTCATTTAATATAGACAATTGTAATCGACCAATAGTGCACCCTACATACATACAAATACACCAGTATGTGTGTGTCATACGGTCACATCCAACACCAGAACTCCACACGTCTCACTAACTGAAATCAACTTATGCTCATCTGAATTTTAGATGTAATTATAGGTAAATAAATACATTAAATGCCGTGTACCTTGCGTGGAGCAGGTGTCTGTCTCATCATTTTGCCAGATATACAAAACACACACACAAAGACACACACATACACACACAAACACACACACAAGGGGAGAGAGAAAAGAATAACAGAAGGGACTCAGTCACATGAACAGATAGACATATCGAGGAGAGTGGGTGATTTCTCTAGCAAAGCTAAACCACACAGCAGCAGCAAAGCTGAGCCAGACACAACATACACGTTCACACACACACACACAAACACACAAACAGTGGCGGCCGGTAGTCTGTTTCGCTATGGAAATGGAGGAGCTTGTCCTCTGTCCTTTTACTTCAATAACCAAATCCAGTCACTCCCGGTCAGAGCTTCAGTTCAACTTATCCACTCATTTAACTGATTTATAGCATCGTCATGTTTCTGCAAGTTAAGAGTGCAGTCGTTCTTCTTCCTCAGCATCCTCCCAATCATTCTATTATTGTATCATCCTCTCATTCTCGCCTTTCCTTTAATCTCCTCCTCTCTCCCTCCCTCTGCTGCTTTTCTGTGCCAACAGTTGCCATGTAAGTACATTACATCACTCCCTAGTTCCCTCCTCCACTGGGCGAGAGACTCACAGGCAAGAAATAAAAGAGAGAGGAAGAGAATGTGTGTGTGTGTGTGAGAGAGAGAGAGACTGAGAGAGAGAGGGAGGGGGTATGAAGGATAATGGGAGAAAAATGGAGGGCTGTTGTATCCTAGCAACCTTTTTTCATGTACACCTCTATGAGTCATTTAAGCTAGCTTTCCAAAGTATTAAGTACATTCAAAATTTACCTTCATTGTTAATTTTTAAATTAAAAAAAACCTTAAACATAAACAGTTTAAGGAACATAGTTGGCCATCAGAACAATTTAATTCACCTTAATTGACTTGATTGGCCTGGTGTTAGGAAATTGGGCTTGTGATTGGAAGGTTGAAGGTTTGATTTCCAGAGCCGAAAGGTCACGACTGAAGTGCCCTTGAGCAAGGCACCCAACACCTTACTGCTCCCTTAGTGCCATGGCTGGGGCTGCCCACCACTCCAGGCACATGTTCTCACTGCCCCTAGTGTTCACTTTTGTGCATATGTGTGCTTCACAGTCCGGATTGGGTTAAAATGCAGAGGACATATTCCACTGGATAAAGCACAGTGGTGAAAAAGAGTGTTCTAAATTTCAGAAAATAATAATTCAAAATAAGGATGCTGGTTGCCCAGGGCCCCTGGTCTGAAGAGGATGAGCGCAGAGGTCAGGGCGTGGCTCAACGTGCCTGAAGCCGACCTCACAAGCAAATACACCAAAAGAAGAGATCACTCAACTGCGCACACACTCCTTGGGCACCAATAGAGGGTACACAGCAGTAGACTAACTATAGTAAACAGAGAGAGAAAATAAAATGGAAAATGGGTAAAATGGAAAATAAAAATAAATAAATAAAAATTGCAAAGACAATGAGATGATTGGCATTTTTATTTATATTTATCAAACAATACAGTGATCATGTGTGGCCTGTGAATAACAGTGCACTCTTGTAAGCAGATGAAACACCATCTAATATCGATTACTGAGGGTGTGACGGGTACTGAAACAGAGTGCACAGCAGAGACTTATGGATAGATTTATGGATAGATCAGATTGCAGCTCTGAACTGAGTAGAGAAAGATGGAATGATCAGGATGGCAAGTTTCTTTTAGAAAACTAAAGAGCCCATGCATGGCTGGTATGGCATAATCAAGTCATTTTCATTTGTATAGAGCTTTTAACAATGTACATTGTCTTAAAGCAGCTTTACAGAGTTCAGGACCAACAGACCGAAACCCCTGTTGTGTAAGCCGCAGGTGACCGTAGCAAGAAAAAAATCTTTAAAATACAGTGAGAAACACTGAGGAACCAGACTCAAGGTCCAATAAAGCCCAATAAAACAATTATAGAAAAATATAATTACATGCCCTTTCAAAAAATTATAATAAAATCAATAAAAATAAGGGTAAAGTTCAGGATCATTCTGTATTGTTGTACATTAGTGCACTATCTATTTTACACTCAAGAATATAAAGAAATGGCCCACATTTTGCCAGAAATTTAATAATCAAGTCTTGATCTATCTTTTTTGTTATTCTCTGTGTCTCTGTTCCATAATTTATGTAACAAATACATGTAACCTTAATTTATATTTACATTATATTTTTCTTAATAAGGTCAAGAGCCTTTTGATTATGTTAACCTGGATAATACGTATAAGTAAACATTGAGTTCTATCAGATGTTTGGGTGTACACATTAAAAATGTGACTCTCATTAATGTGAATTTCATTTTAAAAAATCATTGTAATTTTTTCTTGAGCACCAATTCTGGATGTGTGATATCTGATGTGTTATAAATGTTGTTTAATTGTATGAAAAAAATGATTCCTATTTTAAGGCTGAGCAAAGAAAACCAGACAAGCCACGGCTTTAACCAGTACTGCTGAAGCATCAGAAATCAAACACCATATAGTTATCGCAACAAATCTAATAAAAGCACAGGGAAGCTCCATAATGAGCAGGTCTCTAAGTGGAAGCTCAGATTTCAAACAAAAACAAGCCTGCTTGTACAATTTCACTGTCAAGGAGTCAATGTTAGTCATTTATAATCTATGTTTAGAATGTGTGTACAGTACAACAAAATTATTCCTTCACATATCCTGTCTTTTTTGGAAGCTGGGGTCAGAGCGCAGGGTCAGCCATTGCATGGCGCCCCTGGAGCAGACAGTGTTAAGGATCAATCTCTGGTTGATAACTCAAAGCTCTACTCACTAGGCTACCACCGTCCCCACTGTTTGTGTTTCTGAAAATATGTATAATTTCAAATTAAATCAAGCAATTACTGTAGAATAGAATAACCGTCATTACCCACATAGTGTCTAAAATGTAAATGGTACTTGATGTGATTGTCTGTAAAGCACGGGAGCGTTTTGCGCACTTAGGTGGCACCTCACAACAGATGCAATACTATTACTTACAAAATCAAGCACAAATATATGCTCCATTATCATTTTATTCTGTTTATACTGTTATTTATGAAAAAAACTGAAGTAAAGATTTTTACATTCACATTTTCAGCATTTTGCAGACCCTTTCTACAGCAGTGCTTTCACCGAAAACATTTCAGGAAGCCAGTGGGGTGGTGAAGCACTTTTGGGTTTATTAAATCACATAGCCAGCTGGATTGAGAATGAGTTTAGGAGTTTAACAGTAGACATGGGAGCACCTGGCAGGAAGGAGTTGAAGTAGTACAACATTGAAATGACAATCAGATCAAAGAAACTGAGGGGCTGCTATAGAGACAAATGGCTGAATCACTCCAATCGTGCTGCATTTTAATCAGTTTTAAATATGTCAGACTATTCGGGGTCTGTATGAGGGAACAGTGTCTGACTCTACAGCTTTTATATATCTGTTGTTCTTTTTTACAGTAAGGACAGTAATGTTATTCCTAAATTGAGTTAAAAGCACTCATCACCCCGTTGCAGTGATCCAGCAGTAAGATGACAATTTAATCTGTTTAACTTTATTAAACGTATTAGTAGGGAAATAAATTAAAACAATGTCTTGTAAACATATCAAACTATTCTGTCTGTATTGTGAAACAGTGTCTGATGCTGTGAAAAGGTTGTCCAGGATCCACCTTAAGTACCATCGGCATTTGATGGTGCTACAACTTGAACAAGTCTATAATACAAAACTAAAAAGTTCTTATAAGCTTGTAAGTTCATGTACTTTGTGCAGTGAAGTAAACATGAATGTGTGTTATATTTTCCATCACACACAAATAAACACACACATACAGTAAACATGCTGGCCGATTATACAGCTAAGCAGCTCATCACAACACTTACGGTCTTCCAGCCAGAACACAAGATTGCCAGGTTGCAAATTCAAACAGACAATGGGAATCCATGGTACACTCACAAACACTGACACACAGGTCCACAAGTGTTTATGACAAGGGTTCATTGCATGCACCATGAGCTGGGTTCACTGAGGGGTGTGCAGTTAGTCAGGTAAAAAAAAAAAAGAAAAGAAAAAAAAACATGCAGCACCTTTTTGGGTTTTGCTCCTCGCTGCACACTCAGAAGGAGGAGAAAGACGTGAGAGGAAAAGATCAACCAATCATAGTGTTGTTAGAGAAAGTGGGGTGCCCATTTGTCCTGTCATTTGCACAAATCCCCATAAAGTCCAGAATGTGTAATTTCAATTAATTAAAGAGTGATAAACAGCTGGATTAGAAAGCGATAGAGAATGTCAGTTACCATTTTTGCTCCTGTGTCACTGAATAAAAGAAACAATAAGTAACATCAAGTTGTCAGCTGATGACGGTTCCTTACACCCAGTGATCCTCTTAACAAAACTACTGACTAAAACTCTAAGAAGTATTGAAGACTGATTTAAAAAAAACATTTGTTTGCATATCAAGTGCTACTATATAAAAAACGGAAGAAGGAAGGTAAGGTGCAGTTTAGTGTCAGAAGTGTAGTTCACTTTAAACAGCACCCTTGTGCCTCAAACCATGCCTGTGCCTCATCAAACATTACTTGCTACACCTGAGTAAAATGCTTTATAAGTCAACCTAAGAGTCATTATCTTTCTGTCCATCTTATCATCTATCCATCCATCCATCCATCCCTCCATCCATGCATCCATCTTTCTATCTGGGTGGTATTGGTGTATTGAAGTGGCAATGAGGACCCTTCAGTTCAAGTTTTGCCAATTAATGGAGTACCACAGCTTTCCGTAGTCTTCTGCTGTTACAGTTTTTGTATTTTTTAAATTATTTTATTACTCTTTGTAGACTTGCATGTACACCGATTTACTGGTATGATCATAGTTGTGTTTAAATTGTATTATTTTGTCCATGTAAACTGCTAATGAAAATCTTAAGACCAGTTACATTTGCATTTTGCACTGTTGGAGCTTAGGAAGGTAAGTAGAGCTTCAAAATGCAAAAAAAAAGAAATTAGTGCAAGAGACAAAAACGTTTGAGCAGCCAAGTTTAAGACCATGAGATTATACACTGTGGAAAGCTATATATAAACATTCATAAAGAACATATATCTGGGGCTGGGCTAAAACATATGTACCAACCAGGCATATCATTATGACCACTGCCGTGTGAAGTGATTATTTCAAGTGAACATTTTATACTTAAAGCTGATGTGGTAGAAGCAGGAAAAATGTGCAATTGTAAGGATTGGAGAGAGTTTGACAAGGGCCAAATTGTGATAGGTAGATGACTGGGTCAGTTCACATGTACATTAATTAATTATACCATCCTCATGTCTTACTAAGTCGTGGTCATGTATAAGCATCTCGTGTGCAAATGTTTTCACTTTATTTGTGTGTATACATTTAAAATGGCTCCCTAAATGTGCTACTTTTGACCATACAAACAATTTCCACAGCAACCATGACTTAAGTCTGTAACTATACCTCCCTCTACTGGATATACACATGTTTTTGTTACCCTGCCAAACTTTAGTTTGGAAACTTGAGACAAATTAGTTTGGTGTCAGGCCTGAAACTCACCACTTTATTGGTCTTGAGGGCTTCTGGGATTTCTGTGAACAAGATAAGACTTAATTAATACAAATAAATTGATAGTCTACTTACACCAATATTGACATGAAAATGAACCCATCAAATTGACCTGGGTATTGCAGTAAAGTAAAACCTCTGCGCTGTAATTAAGCCAAGACCAATAACCAACCCCAGGTAACAAACATTCCAGTACATAACATTATAAATGATCAAGGTAAATCAAAAAGGCAGCCAAATAAAAGAACCAAACTAATAAATGAAAGTCAATAATATGACAACTAGTTGTTAGTTTTGCACTATCCCTGATCTATCAGCATTCTTTTTGGAGAGCTGCAGATGTTTCAAGTCTATCACAGTCTGATCCAGCCAGCTATCCAAGAAAAGGCTATCCAGTTACTATCTAGCAAAAAGCTATCTAGGCTATCCAAGAAAAGAAAAGATAGAGAACCCTAAAAACCTGACAGTTTTGGCAGTGCACAAGAGGCAGTCCAACTACCCCTACTTGGACATATGGTGCGTGAAATTACGGATGGGGAATGTTTTAACAATGTGATGTCACCTATGAAACATTAACTCTGGAAAAGGAATGGGGCAATTTACTCTCTCAAAGTGGTGCAACGAGATTCTGCAAAGATAAAAATACTAGTTTACTTTTGTGTCCCCAGTGCAGAAACATTTTTTAAATTTGGATTTAAAGTGACTAAAATGAAATTTGAGCAGTTAGCACAAAATGTTTTCCCACACTTGGTAAAACTTGTTAAAGATAATGTTTGGTAATTTAAGATGTTTGTTGTAGTAAGCTCACCTCGTTTAGGCACTTTAGTAGTAATAGGCTCAGGAGTATCAGGGGATGTTGTGTCATACCCATCATCCACCAACTGGATCTATGTTTAAGATGTAAGAATGAACAGAATGTTAAGTATATATATATATATATATATGCTCATTTTTGTCAAATACACACTTGGGAAGTGTAAAGTAAAATAAAGTGAAAATTTAGAAGTGGTCTCTTTTTTTCCACGACTATATAAATATAGTATTGGTTTACATAAAAGGTGGCATTTACCTGGGACTGGCGCACAAATATCCCATGATTCTCCAGACATGTGAAGTAGCGCTTGCCTTGCACTGTGCCATCATTTTTCCCTTTGGGCTCATCAAGAATGACCCCCACCCATTTTCCTGAGGCGAAAAGTGTGGTGCCAATGTAGCCCACAGTGCCACGATGACCCTTTCCAATGACCTCGACCAGAGAGCCTACTTTTACCGGCCGTCCTCCTCCGTCTGAACTCATCCTGCTGCTACCACTGCTGGTGGTCTAAAACACAAGGACAGGAAATGAGATCATTACAAAGAGTGACAATGAGAGGAGAAGAGAAAGTCATGTTATGTAATCAATGTTAAGCACACTGGAGGAAGGTAAAGCAGAGGTAGGACTATTTAGACGGCATTAAGTGTCGTGTTTGTGATGGATAAAATGCAAATATGGCTTCGAGAGGATCAGTTTTGTAAATCCTGCAGTTCCTACACACGTCTTAAATAAAAACATGTATTTCTAACAGACACCTAGTAAGCTCCAGTTCTACAGAGACATGCTCCATATTTCTTTCTGGACAATTAGTTTCCTGTTCTAAGAATAGGGAGACATTTCAAAATAAGCTGTATTCTGTAACTCTGACTCAAAGACACTGGTAAAATAAAAATAATAGATCAGAGTGTGGTGTGACATGGGTGGTGTGATTTCTGCCAACATGCTTGTGGACTCTCCATTAGCCAGTGTTGGCAGGAGTGCAGCAAAAAAGGACTAAGCAGAATCACTTTTGTTTCTGTCACAATTTAATTATCTTTAGGTTCCTTCTCCTCAAGAAGAGCAGCAGTCTAGCACCTGCCCATTCCAAAATGAAATGAAGTCACTGGAATATTCTTTACACCTGCTACAACAGTGCTGCCCAGCACTTTATCCCCTAGGCATGACAAATGTGAAACGAATGCACTTTAAGAATACATAAATAATTAAAACAGATTCAGAAAGAAGTAACAACTACCGTTCATGTGAAAGTGAAACCTCTGTTTAACTGTTGGGTGCATTTAGTTTACAGCTGCAGTGAAAGCCAAATTGAAACACACTCTCACCCACACTCAGAAACAATGTGCCACCTTCAGATTTTCTAATCTAAACTTTATTATGCGTCAATGTATGTGTGACTGCATCCAAAACACTGCACATGACAATTTAAATGCAACCTTTTGTTTAATACAAAAAATATGTAGTTACATAGTTAGTAAAACAATTTAGTTTTACCCCAAAAAACATCCAATACATTCAATTTTATAGATGCAAAGTAATAAATTAGATATTTTTCAATGTACAGAAATGGCGTGTTGTGGAACCTGACAATTTATAACAGACACCTCAGATAATGTTATTTATTGCCTTCTGCCTTCCTAGGACAACCTTTTATTTAATTTTGGATGCAGCACAGAGAGCATTCATATGTGACCTCCCATTGGCTAAGCTGTTCGGCCACCACTGCCCTTGCCCAGACAAACCACGCTACACCACCCAAACTTTTATATCAAATATTGCTTAAATCATGTTGATAACCATAAAAGAATTATGACAAATAAACACACACACACACTCAAACACACACTTTCTTGGCTTATGATAAGTAACTACAAGAGACCAGAAATGATATTAGTGGATGACATCATCATGTGTCATTACAGTCTGCTTCTGGTAACAGCATTGTTACTATGTACTAAAAAAACATCACTCACCCTGCTGTAATTATGTCTCTTTATTTGAGCCATGCTGCTTCACTGATGATCCCCAGACCCTTCAAACAACAATATGGTTTTATTCTATTTCTAACTCTCTGACACACCCTACCTCCTCTCTATTCTATTACACATCACCCTTGTCTCTTCTCTTCTCCATCCTTATAATGACTGAACGAAAGTTGCTGTTAGGGTGGACCAGGTCCAGCTGAGTGAAGCCGGTCCAGAAAATGGGATGCTGAGCAGAAATCCTCTTCATGTAAATGACTGTCTGGATGGGTGCCTGCGTGTGTGACAGGTATATTCAAATAATGGCAGTGGTTTGGAGCTATCTGTAAAACCGTGACTATGAGGAGGAACGGTGCATACGAATCATTGTGTGTGTGTGTGTGTGTGTGTGTGTGAGAGAGAGAGAGAGAGAGAGTTGCTGATGGGTGAGTGTGTGGAGAGCAGTGCTATTGCGCTAGTGTCTGTGCATCCTGCAAGCCTGTCTAAGAGCCAACGCTGGGTCCTAAAGCCCTCACGGAGAAACCTAAACCTTTCAAACTCAAAGAATTAAGAATTACATTCCAATGGAACATTTTGCAAAAGTTGGTGTACATTTCTAAAGATTACATAGAACAGAATGAACAAAATCAACATGTGAATAAAGATGTTTTAATCAACATCTGTTTACATGAATTCCAGACTATGACGTCACTAGAAAAATAAATAATACTAGTGCATTGATGTACATCCACTGTCAGATGTACATCACTATCAAAACATTTTGTCAGGACTTTTATGCTTAGTACTGTTTTATATATGAATATATCAAAAGCATACCAAGAGTAAATGACATGTCAAAACAAATATGTAACCATTTTAAAACAGCAAATGTCTGATGCAAATCAAAATCGCAGGTGAAGAGTGCTCAAGTGAAACATGCTAGCACACCAGAGCTAGCAGAACCCATCGGTTCGAAACTCAGATCCGCCATCCGGCTAACTAAAAGCATATATAGATTGGCTGTAGTTCCTTTAGGAACTACAGCCATAAAGCTGTCATAAAGCTGATCCAGATATGAACTTGCCTCGTGCATGTGAAAAGATGTAGTCGGATACTGCACACGTGTCAGAGGGGGTGTGCATTTGTTACAGTTCTCCTTGATAAGGGTTGAGATCACCATGAGTTGAGAGGAAGTGTAATGCAAAACAGTGATTGGATATTACTACATTGGGAGGAAATTGATTGGAAGGACGTTTGCCAAATAAACCATATTAAATTTCAGAAAGTTTCATAATTCAATATTATAAGCATGATCCATACATTTGTATCTACATTTACATCTGATGTGTTATGGTGACCCAGGAGAGGGTGCTGCTATGTATTAATAAACATTTAATTGATAAAATATTGTAATTTATTAAATATTTGTAGTACCATTGTTGACACTTGGTCGGGGCGTCAATTAGAAGAATTAGTAAATGTAAAATTTCATGGTTGTGTTTTTACTGTTTACAATAATGAATACAAAAACTCTGAATATGTAGGACTTTGTGTACATGAGGATGTGATTTTATCCACCAAGTCAAATTTGGGATGTTAAATTGCTAATTGCTAAGTCATGGCTAACCCAAACCACAGTAATGGATCATTTTGACCCTGACATTTATACAAGCAATATATATGACAAATTTCTGATGTGACAAGGCCTTAACATTTATAATATGTGACTTGTGGCACTCATTAGATGTAGCGATACCACACCTCAAAAGACTGATGTCCTGTTCGGGGTGTATTACTGCTAGAATGACTGAATTGTGGATCTTGGATGTTGTGTCCACAAACACACAAAAACTATAACATTGTAATAACAAAGGTGGCATGATGGGGAGGTAATGGAGCCTCTAAAGCCTTTCTCTTTTTCTGTAGGCATGTTTTAGAGTGATACAGCTCTAAACAAAATAAAACAGGGCAGCAGTGGAGTGTGTGGCATCAGCTTACCAGAGAATGCTCACATCCACACATGATTAACTCTCTTTAGAAGCTAAAACTGCAATGCAGTGCTTTTAGCTAAATTGTTTACCGATTCTGCTTGAAACAGCAATTACAACCAGGTGGAACACTGACACCACATAGGCTTACAGGATCCACAACAAGAGATACAATTCTGTA
>JAYDZG010000039.1:19184268-19194321 GCA_034509265.1 Microcambeva bendego
AAGCAGGTTGGTGTGAATAAATCAACTGTGGGAGCAATTGTAAGAAAATGGAAGACATACAAGGCCATTGATAATCTCCCTTGATCTGGGGCCCCATGCAAGATCTCATCCTGTGGGGTCAAAATGATCATGAGAATGGTAAGCAAAAATCCCAGAACTACACAGAGGGACCTGATGAATGATCTGCAGAGAGCTGGGACCTCCAGACCAGTCTCCAGACCTCAACCCCATAGAAAATTTGTGGAGGGGTTGTTGCTGTTGCTCAGCGAAATGTGTCAGAATTCACAGCTGCATGGATGTTTTGGAAGCAAAAGGGGGAACAACAAAATATTAAAAAGGTTGTAGATTGGTGTGAATCCTGGCAATCTTGTAACTCTTTTCCAGATGGACGAAGGCCATTCTAAGCCTGATAGCACCCATGATTTTGAATGTGACAATTAACATGTTTATAAACTTTGGGTTGGCAGAGAAGATTAGATTATATATTACCAAGGTAAGACTCACAGTTTAAGTATTAAACTCTTGAACAAGGTGATAAATAAAGAATGTCAAGGCTGGACTAAAATTTGAAGACTAAACAGAAAAGCTATTGCACATGTTTCCTAAAGTTCAGAGTGCCCTCTTGTTTTCTGTTAATCATTAGGCATCATCGTCGACTGCTGATAACCATAAATTAATATACCAGGGCTCAGACACCAAATAAATATAGAATAAAATGCTGAGAAAGAAACATTTGCAAACCTGTAACTAATTTGTCACCAGCCTTTCACCATTTTTATTTTTTATTATTATTTTCATGCTTTTAATGCTGATACAAACGAGCAGTCAGTGTTACCTGTTCATTTACTGGTTCACCGGTAGCCGAGTCTGGTTTCTCTGTGGAACTGCTTGATATGGTTTCATCATGGATACTGTTTGCAATGATTTCACTTTTGTCATTGTTGATGACAAGGTCATTGCTGAAGCTGGTGATGCTGATGTCACTGTTTGGCTGGGAGGGAAAGTGGCTGTGGCCATTCTAAGAAGGAGATATGCAGATGCCACGTGTGGGTGTCCACTGATCAAACACTCTATATGCCAGCCATCCAGTCATGGTTCATATCTTACCTCAGAATCTGTTTTCAGTGCCATTTTTAGGACTCTTTCAGTAAAGAATAGGAGGTAGAATCCTCCAAAAATCCCAACTGCTTTTGACACATAGTTGTCAGCTTTTGGGTCAAATCCAAGAGCCTGTAAATTACAGGTAAAGGCAAATGCTTTATAGATGTACCGGTCAAGTGTTGAATGTATTGGTAATTGTTTTAGCTTACTTACATTTTGGTTTGTTTTTTAAATTTGACACATGAACACAAATTTGTTTCACAATTGACATTGACCTAAAGATCATGATTTAATTTTACTTTGGTTACTTTGCTGGCCATTGTCCACACTACATACTACAAGCTGCCCCTAGTGTGTCAACTTTAAATTCCACTAAAGCTGTTTGAAATGATGTCATTAATATGATTCTTTAATAATTCCTTAATAGATAATGCCGAAAACAGCACTATATTTTAGCCAGCAAGAGAAAACAGAGCATTTAAAGAACACAGTGTAAATATGAAACATGGTTGGTCTGTGATGTTTTAATGTTGCTTTACTGCCTCAGGCTCTGGGTGCCTTGAAAGGCACAAATAAGTCAAAAGACCATAAAGGCATTTTGGAAAAATGAAGATTCTAATCTATTCAGTATGAATTAAAGAATAATTATTATATATATTAGTTTTAGTATATTAGAATATAATTATTATTATAATTAGTTTTGTCAATTTCAACTTTGTTTAAATAATATGTAGTTTTGTCATAAACTTTTTAAGCTTGGGTGGACATCTGTTATTTTACCCATTAAAAAGCTTAAATAAATGCACATTCTCTTGTTAAAAGATCATACCTCAGGAATAAGTTGTAGAACTGCATTGGAGAATAGTGTTCCAATGGCCAACGCAATGAAATAGGTTAGTAGCTTTGGAAAGTAGGATTTCTTAGTTAAAGGAACTAAGAGTAACCCCAACAGAGAGGCCAAATTAATTATTGTAACCGCCAGAAAGCCATAGCCCCAAACTGTAAAACAGAAATAGGTATTAGATTATGGCATGACATATTACTGATAATGCAGTCAATATATCATATCTTACTGACATAAAGTATTAGGTTTAAACCATTACCAAACCATCCTGGCAATAAAAAATACTACCAAAAATGACCTCCAGATTTTGGGAGATTTGAGCTAAATCTCATATGCAAGAGAAAACAAAGAGAACCAGGACATTGGACGAGGTTTGATTACCCAATGTAGAATAAATGTAGATATAATAATAATAATAATAATAATAATAATAATAATAATAATAATAATAGTATTTTTTCCCACTGGGATGATGTGAAATCTAGAAAAATCCAGTTAGACTCGATTTGTAGTTAATATAAAATTAAGTTACATTTTAAAGACAGAAAGTTAATCCATGTATCACACCTGCAAAGTAGTACCTAGTAGGTGCCTCTGTTACCTCCAAAAAACCATGACATTTTAAAAACTATTTTTCAGGAAAGGCTGAGTCTTTGATTAGCAAAACTGGCAAGATGATCAAATGTGTAAGATAATTATAGAAAATAAATTTTAAAACTGAACCTCAAATGAAATTTGCATATTCCACACCTACAGTGCTTAATATCATTAAACCATTCAAGAAATCCGAAGGAATTTCAGTTAGTAAAGCTCAAGAAGCTGTTTATTATTAATATTATTTGCATTTTTCATGCTGTACCACTACCAACCTTTCTGATTTGGGGGTTGTATAATAAAAAAAACTGTTATATCTACTAACCTTGGGAACTGATGGTTTGGGTCCGATGGGTCATATAGGTACATGAAGGCATGATGACCTGAGTAAGGAGAACTGGGCACATGAGCTCTAGCTGATGCACTGTCACTTCAGATACATTGGAGAGCCCAAATGTATCCAGAAGAGCCGACATTGTCAAACACTGCACAATATAATTAAATCACAGTACAATCAGTTTGTGAATCATATATTAGTTATTCACGATCATAGTAAAAGTACCTTATTGTTCCATTGATTCTCTCCGGTGTCAACTGATGCTGCTGCCGGTAGGCGGGAGTTCATGAGCTTCAGAAAACTCTCCAGATTTGTCGTCGAAAGAGAACCGTTCTCTCCATAGAAGTTTAAAAGTTCATGAAAAGGAGAACTATCCATATTTCAAACCTAAATCATGCGAATTATAAATGTTGCACTAAAGACTTTGGAATGAAAAGCTACAGTGAGCTGAATGGTAGTCCGGATGTTCGGTGCGCGTTCAAGAACAAGCTCGATTTATATTCTCATTTATCTCGTGTTGTCCGAACAAAGTCTGATTTTACCGCCGTAATATAAGAACAACGCAGTTTTGAATCACCCGCGCTAGTCGTTCGAAAATGTATAAAACACAGAACTATTCTGTGGCTCTACTTCGTAAGGGTACCTGTAACCTCAGTGGAATTGACCATGTCAAAGGCTTCTTTGTTACACAGTCATTCCAGCTCTCATGTAACGAACGCACATACTAAATAGACCAATTCACCTGCAGGTTACCTTTCATATTTAATTCAAATACATTCCATCACTTGAGCTCTTTTCTATAACTTTAAAGAATAGAATATTAACACGTTTCTATATTAGACAGAAGTTTAAACATCCCAGCCAAAAGTATAAAATGAAACAGCAAACCTGTCGTCATGTTTACATCTTTAAATCACAACGCAAACACTTTTCCCTACAGTAGGAGTCTGACCATGCTTGAAGCATTAATGTATGGGAGGGGGTCCAATACTTTTGTGACGTCAGATCTGCTTTTAAAAACTGGCCTCATCATTTTTAAAACTTCTTTTGCCTATATGGATGTCAACTATTACAAGGTAATAATATGTCCAGTGTCATAAACGCTGGTGGCTTCTAACCATTCAGCAAAAAGGGTTTATGCCCAGGTGGCACGGTCTGGGTCAGTTATGTGTGGAGTTTGCATGTTCTCCCCGTGCCCATATTTTTCAGATACAAAATTGTCCATGATTGTGTTTGGTATAAACATTTGTACTGATGAAATTTGTGTAATGAGTAACCGTTTCCTGTCATGAATGTAACCAAAGTGTAAGACATGACATTAAAATCCCAATAATCGAACACTTTTGGGATTACAATGGCACATTTTCAGTAGGTACATAGTAAAAAAAAAGTCCAAAGGGAGCCTATGCAATTTATGTTCAATTGGTATAAAAGAAGAAGTATGTAAGAAGCAGAACACAGAAATAATTCATTGATTATTACCTCAACATTAATAGGTGTTGGGCCAACGTTATACATGAAGTACTTCATTTCATGAAACATATCTGAAGAAATATCTTCAAAGTGGGCCCTATGGTAATTTCTCTCAAAATATGTACAAAACAAAACAGAACATACTTTAATACAATATAAAAATACAGTTACAGAGGTTATTTACAATGGAAGCATTTTGCATGTGACACAGTACATTAAATGCTTTAGATCAGTGTGGGGCGCGTATATGTGGTGAGGAGGGGGGGCAGTAAGACGAGATTTAGTGCTTGCTGATAATAAAGTACATTTGTAGTATTTAAAATATACTTACCTTTTTTTATAAGGGGATAGCTTAAAAACATATTGAAACTATGCATTTATGCTTATATGAATCCAAATCTTACATTATTATTATTCATGGGCGAATGGCAGTAACCAACACCAACGAAACATTGCGCCATCTGCTGACTGAAAAGGGAATCGCAGAAAGGAAACAACATGCTGAACACCAAACGGGCAGAAATTTCACACAAATACGATCAAAAAAGTTCTTAAGGGTGTGATTTAACAAAAATAAAAATGCTGGGTGATAAAATGCACAAATCTAGGAAAAGTCACGAAAGGATTCGTGACTAAAATACTTTCCTTTGAGAGGTTATTAGTATGAAGACAGTGAAGCAGCTTTGTAATAAAAAGTATTATTCAGAAGAACGGTTAAATGGAATACAGTAACTGTAACTGAGCGAATTGCGACCTCTGCTGGCCGATGGATAATTTTGTGAATATTGTCATCAGGTTGGTTCTCCATGTACAAAGCTGATCTGTATTTGAACTAAGCACACGCAGGTGAAAAAATGCAGTTGGCTACTACGCACTTGTGAGAGGGGGTGGGTGAACGTCAGCATCAGTAGCCAGGAAGCATAATACAACTTGGACATGATAATAAGGAAAATGCTGTGAAATTATTAGTGAAAATCAGATGAAGTGTAAACACATTAAAGAAAATGATAACTGGATTAACGGTTATGTTAGTATAGTTAGTGATATTGGTATAGTTATAGTGTGTGTGTGTGTGTGTGTGTGTGTGTTAAAATCTCACAACAGCTGTATTCAGTGTTATCTAGGGCTGAAAATTCTATTTTTTTTATTTATATAAAAATTTATTGGTTTTAGTTATTAAGTGCAAGTAAACCATGCTTCCATAATTCAATTATATAATTCAATAATAATCTTCAATTTTGTTGAACAAGTATACAAGTACAATGTGCAATGACCAAGTTCATTCATTCATTCATAAAAGACTCTTTGACTGCATTAACACTAGTGATTTCTGTCATTTATGTCCTTTTGTTTTCAATTATTAGATTCCACTTGTAAATGAACCCAACATAGACAAAAAGTACATGCCTGCTCTTTCACACACTTTTAAACATCACATGTACATACACTCACTCTTAGTGAGTATCCCTGAGGGAGGTGATTTGCAGTTTAGCACTAAAGTCCTGAACAGTGGTGGGTTCCCACATGGTGAAATAAACAGTGTACTCCTCAGAGATCATCAAGAAGCCATTTGAATCAAAGACTCCAGGAATGTCTCCAACATCCAGCCAGACAAACAGTGCCGGATACAAGCAGTGCAGATTTACCTTGATCCTCCACCCAGCATCCTCCAGGGTGAACTGTGCCCAAGAATATATAATTCATACTCACATAATTACATTTGTGGGTAAAGTAGTTTGGTAAAATGGGTAACTTTTTGGCAGTTGGCACATCAGCTGGAATGTAAAACTTACCGTGATGTTGGGTTTCTGAATGCCCTCAGCATCTCGTGGTGAGCTGAGGAACAGGTGGTTGGAAGGACTTTCCACACCACCTTCAGAGCTACTGAGTTTAAACGTGATGATACACGACTGTCTCGTGCAGTTCTTACAATTCTGCAGTAGCGTGGAGATTGGATGCTGGAACACCTTGGTAACTCCACCGGCTTTAACCACAGCCTGATCAGACTCCAGAGAACACTGCGGAGTAAAGCTATTCCAACGGTATAACTTTACCTTCAGTCCGCCAAAATTCAAGTCAAGGCAAAAACACAAAGACAAAGAAACGTTTTAGATATTTTAATCACATATTATGCTTTAGATTAAAATAACATTCAAGCGTATATTGTTGCTATAAGAAACATTGTCATGCAGAAATATTGCCATTCCCCACAAGAACAAGGATTAAGAATATGTGTAAACTGAACCTGTCGGCTCTGGGAATCGAACCGGCAACCTTCTGATAACCAGCCCAGTTAGCTACATCTACTGCAGCAGACATCCATGACAGTGTTCAATATAACCTTGTGAACTTATTAACCTTGTGCAATGAGTACCGTTCCTGTCTTGAATGTAACCAAAGTGTAAAGCAAATGCAAGTGGGTGCTCTCACTAAAACTAATCCACTGAAAGTTTAATCTTCAATAACAAAGGGACAGAATGCATGCAGGTGTTCTTACTGTCAATTTCAGGGTGTAATCCTTGTGGCTGTCAGATACACCGTATATAAGCAAGTTGTCATTATCCTCCACCCCCACTGATATGAGAGCGCTGAAGAATCGGACAGCAAAGTAATGAAGCATCTTCCACTTGCCACCAAACTCTAAACAAACGCATCCAAACAACACAAAATGTATCCTTTATAAATGTGAATGCACTAAAGGCTGATACATTGGCTAGAGAACACTAGGCAGACAAATGCATACTCAAATAGATAAAAGTTCTAAAAGAAAGGTGTCTATATTTTGTATGTTATTGATCATGGTGGCTTATAGGAGACAATACATATGCCAGAATTAGATTGCACTGTATATAAATGAAATGAAATCTTAAAATATGTCTGCGGTTAGCACACTGACCGATAGAGGACCAGGAGGGTGCTTGCCAAATGTCATTTAGTTGCCAGTAAAGGGCCCCCATGGTGTGACCTTTACCGTCAACTATGTCACTGCGGCTGCGTCGATAGAATTCTGTCTGTGCCTTCACACACTGTGCCTGCATCACCTGCAAACCAAAGATGGTGTTAGAATCGCTGACAGCAGTATGTAAACACTTGAACATGTGCTTGCTGCCAGAACCAATCATTGTCCAAGTATTAATATTAAGTGCAGCTACACCAGCCTCCGTTCTTCTCTTTTACCAGACGTTGGAGTTTGTTAGAATATGTCCCTATTCTGAGAACTAATGTTTTGTAAAGCACCTGGACAACAATGTCTGCAAGCATTCAAATTCATCCCAGGGGGTGAATGGGGTTGAGGTTAGAATTCTGTACAGGACTGAACTTGGAGACTGGTTGCCAATTTCTGCTGCAGGCATTAACAAACTATGCCTGCTAGATGGCACAAAGATGACCGCTAGCAGAGCCGAGATTGGAAGCTGGGAGTTCAGAATCTTACTGGTGTGCTAAAGACTATTCAAGCTGAGCCCCTTGAGCACCCTGAATTTCCCGGTGTTCATCCATTATCTGCTCTTTACATAATCTAGAACACCAGGACACTGGACAGACCGAACCCAGTGTATACATGTGTGTATGCTCACCTGGGTGATATATATAGTATCTCTGTATCTCTGCACTGGATCAGTGTTCTTAGGAAGGATGTAATGAAGACCTGCTTGAAGAAGCATCTCCAGGTTTCCGAAATCATGATGCTGACGGTGATTTGAAAACTCACTGCTGAAATTCCAGTCAGAGGCCACTGATACCTGGTAGGACACAGAGCACATAAATAGTGTGCAAACAATCAAACACAGAGAAGTACCATATGTGTGTGTGTATGTGTTACCTTACTGAGGGTGGACAGTGAGGGCCAGGACTGAAAACCATACTCTGAGGCGAAGCGTGCACGAGGAAATGTCCTCCAGTCCCAACAGTCCTTAAGGTAGCTATAGAAGTGGACATCTCCATAATGAGGGTCGTAGGGGTCCTGGGCCACCCAACCTTCTTTCTCAGACTCCACTCCATTGGTTGGGCTAGACACCAAGAAAGGTCTTGTGTTGTCCTCCTGAAATAAAACACCAGCAAAGCCAAAGCATTAAAAATCATTAGCAAATTAGTTAGTCTCATAGTGTTGGCACATTTCAACAATGTTTCTACTTCTGTTTTTTTTAATTAATCTTTCCTTTAAAATTTAATTTTATTTGATTTGCCCATGTATGTCCAAACTTTTGCATAAATGAACAAAATATAAAAAAGCTTTTTATCCCTGAAATAAAATCATAATCTCCCTCTACCGCATTGTGCTAATGATTCCAGAGAAGCAGAACCCGCTGTGACCCTGATAAACAGCGTCTGTGTATTTTTCTCTCACCTGTGATACAATCGCTTTAATGTTCTCCACATACAGATTCACATAGTCCTTTACATAGAGAGGCTTTTCAGCAGAAGGAATAGAAAACCAGTTGGTCGCTATAGCAGCTTCATTCTCATTGTTCCCGCTCCAGATGACCACTGATGGGTGCGATTTAAGACGTCTCACCTGAACGGTATGAGTGCTTTAATTTGATTGTCAAATAATGAACTAAATCTCAGATTTCTACTGCTTCAGGATGAGGGTGCATGTACCTGTTGAGTGACCTCCTCTCGGACTGACTTGATAAAATCTTGTTCGGTAGGATACAATGCGCACGCAAACATGAAGTCCTGCCATACCTGAATCAGGTACACTGGATTAATAATCAACAAATCTTTACATTTAGGCAGACTCAGAATGTCTTACAAGATTACGTACCATAATGCCAAGCTGATCACACAGGATGTAGAAGAGATCTTGCTCATAGATCCCACCTCCCCATACTCTCAATACATTCATGTTTGCCATTTGTGCAGATACAAGCAGTTGAGTCAAACTTACATGGCGACACACAAATATGAGAATTTATCGCATAGAAAGTGTAAAAAGTATTTATTTTATAAATGTTAGGTTTCTCACTTGACTGCAGTAACCTGGTCCTGGAAGGCATGAGCTGGAATCCAGTTTGAACCCTTGAGGAAGATCGGTTGCCCATTTATACGAAAGTAGAAACTAAGACCTGGAGATGAAGGTATAGGTTCCTGTACCAGCTCTACAGTACGGAAACCAATCTGCACCGTGAAACATAATCAGACATACATGCACATCAATAATCTGATTCACTAACTTACAAGTCATAAAAATGTGAACAATGGTGAAAATTACTTTGCTGGTTAGCACCACCCTTGCACTTTGTAAGCCAATGGTAAAAAAGAATTTTAAAAAGATTATGCAAATGCTGTATATGGACTGGATTGATTTTGAAAAGAAAAACAACAAGGACACAAAGGCACAAGATATTTCAAGCAAATATATTCTAGTCTATCCCTTGCACGAGCATATACGCATCTGTGAGCATTTTGGCTTCCTAGGGTCAGTAGTTTTCAAATCAGATCTCAGTTCATCTAATCTCTGTAAGAATAGTACAAATAATACCTTGTGATTGTCTTCTGTATACAATCACAGAGACTAAAAAATGTGTGGTTTACAAAATAAAAAAAAACATTAAAAAAACATTTACAATAAAATTCATTTAGTAGCTGAAATAGGCCCATAATGAATGATGTAAATTTTATTGTAAATGTACAGTAGTTATCTGTATTTTACTGCTTCAAAGAAATAAATGTTAGAACAACACAATGACTGGATGGTTTCTTA
>JAYDZG010000039.1:19224410-19237114 GCA_034509265.1 Microcambeva bendego
ACACACACACACACACACACACACACACACACACACACACACACACACACACACACACACACACACACATACACTTTAAACAATTACCTAAAACGTAAACCATCAAGGCAATCAATGACAAGAAGCTTGACAGAAAAGCAGATATCATTTCATTTAAATAAACAGCTTTTTCATTAGATACACATAGTTGGGCTTATATAAATTCACTAAAAATCACTATAAAACCATACATAAACAATTGTATCTACAAGAGAAACACATGAGCCAGATGTGGTATTTTTGTTTTAAAAAGTGACATTATTTAGCTAAGTCATCCTTCTTAAAGCAAAATCTTTTATGGGAAAAGAGGCTGATACTAGAGAGAGGTCAGTTTTGCATGAGAGGAAGGAAAATCCTCTCAGCACTCTTGGGTAACCCACACCCTCAGCAAACTAATAGAGCATCTGAATGTGGTGACTATTGGTTAAAGTGCAAGTAAAAAGCAACAAGTGCTGTAAAGGTCTATCTCAGTGAACATAAGGGGGAAGGAAATGGGCTTAGTGACCTTTGCAGTCAATTTTCCCTCGTGTTCAAACAGCAGCATGAAAGGCATGTCTGTTTCTGAAGTCTTTTGCAAAATGTCAGTTGCAACTTATCCTATCAGCTCAAAGATTTTACTGAAACACGATTCCCTCATTGTTGGCGTGGTAGATGGTTTGACCCTAGCTTAGGCATTTGGTTCTCGTAGATTTGGGTAGTTAGTTTTTCTACAGAAAGCAAATGACCCTGTATGATGAAAGACATATGGTGAAACTTTCTAAATTTGCTAGGATGACTCTAAGAATGATCAAGAGGATATTGACAAACCTTTGGTTTCCATGAAATTTTGTAGATTTCTTGTTAGCCTGATCACAATTACAGTAAGCTGCTACTATAGCAGAAATGTCTCCTGCCTTTAAAACTAATGAAATATTCTAAAAACTATTCAGTTAATACTCTGAAGTGTGATGTGGTGTAAAGTTAAGTACAGACATTATAACATAAAATATCTTTTTGAAATACCAAGACAATACCAAGACATTTCCCAACATTAAAAGTGTCAATAAAACACAACATTATTCTGTATGTTAAGCAACAAATATATATATATAATTTGTTAAATTATTAATATTTGATAGCAAAATGTTATGATACATTTGATGTTTAACAGTTCAACAAAATGTAAGGTCATGAAATCTTCATAGTGCTACTCACTGAGCCATTGTGCCACTTTTTTAGTGCCAGCAACTGGATGGGTAAACTCTTTAGACTGTTTGTGCTTGGTGATGGCTGCATCTCTGTTCAACTTCACTTGTCTTTGCCATAATAAACAAAGTAAAGAGAATAAATTGTCCGTTTTAAGCATCAAAACCACAATTCAGAGTCTAAGTTAAAGTAACATGACAAAGGTGGGGACAGGTGAGTCTAACTTCTAATTAACTGCAGGTCAGATTTTGTCCTTTAAACTAAAAACAGGTTCAATAAAACCATTGATTACAATTTTGTCTTTTTTCCCCACCAAGTATTTATTTTCTTATTTATGTGCCTTTAAAAAATTATATGTTTCCATATATTATATTTAAGTAATTAATTATGTATTTAGTATTTGTGGTTGCCAGTAATTTTACCACAACTGTACTTGTCCAAATCTAGATTGATGTCTGACTGGAAAAACCTCATACAAAGTCAAACCCAGCAGCTTGGCCTGGTGTAATGATGGATAACATACTTTTCTTGGTATTTCAGAGCAAAATAACTGTGTAAAAAGTTGTCCCTGTATTACATTAAATACTATTCAAAATCTTTAACATTCTACAGTTTTAAAACTGTTGCAAGCAAACCATTCCTTTGCGTACAATTTTGTTGATTATAAGTTGTTAAAACCCAGCCCAACATCAGGAGCGTAACAATGTCACCCCTAATGTTCAAAGAAGTGTTCAAAGAAATTAAATTCCACACAGTTATAACAGGTTTGTTTCTATTAAGATGGTGTTCCACGAATAAGTGTTATCTTAGTTCACAATTAGTACAATTAGTAAACATTTGCCATTTCAGTAGGCTAAATTACAATCTACTCCATTACTTCACATTACAGTAAGATGTTAAATGGAAGCAGAGAGTAGGAAGGTGGAATACTTGTATTTACGCTTTTAACACCACACTTCAGCATGATGCAATGTACATGTATCAATCAGCAGAAACTTCCATATGGGGAAACTGTTAATATTTTTCTACTGGAGCTCTGACAGTAAACATAACTTGACAAATGAGTGTTCAACATGTATGATTTCCATTTCCTTTAAGGAAATGCAAAGCAGATATTTTTAAACTGCTAGATTATCTGTATGTATGCTGTGTCATATCTTTTCATGTGGAACAGCACTTTTGCAATAAGGGGAATTCCCGGTTCTAACAGAGCCCAGCAGATTTTTTTCCCTCCCTCTTCCCTTTTCCCTTTTTTGTTTTATGGGAACTTAGGGCTGAACCAGTGAGATGTTTTTCCCCAGAAGTGCTGTGTATTGATTCATTACGAGGGGGCGGGAGACTCCCTCCCACAGCTTCCTTCTTACTGGGAAGTGACTGCCAGGCTTACGGTATTCACCGAGCATGACTGAATGAGTGAGTGTGTCCATAAGAGAGGCAGAAACAACATGGTACAAGGTATTTAAGCTGTAGTAATTTACTCTCTGAAGATCTGTATGTGCTAGTATTAGAAATTCACCCTGAGACAGCTGGTGGATATTGCAGGTGAAAAGTGTTTTTCTAGGTGGATACCTTAAAGGTGCCTTTTCAAACTTGGATGGGTTTAGCTCTGTATAGGTGAGTATCAAAAACTTAAAAATTATTTGGGAAAAATGCATTTACTTGCTAGGCTCCAGCACCCCTCCCCAACCCTAATTATGATAAGGGGTTAAAGAAAATGAATGATGAACATTTACTTGCATTATTTTTGGGTTAATGTTATAATATCTAGCAACTAAAGCGGTTGTTATTTTTAAAACATAATATTTGCATATAAAGTAATAGTTAAATTATAAAAATTATAAAAAAAATCATGCATTAGTGCATGATATTATGGGTAAACAATTTGTCTGCATGCTATAGCTTATTTTATTTAGTTCAATTTCAGAAAGGACTTTCAACATTTAGGCCATTCAACTGTTTTTGAATCCATTAAATGGAAAAAGTTTCATTTCCTGAAACTATCCAGGTGTGGCTATAGCATTTGGCTGAGGACACGAAGTGCAATGTGCCTGTCTCAGGAATTCACTAATGATCAAACATTAAACAAATACTTGAATGAGATAACATTGAGAAAATAAACGAAGCCCAATCCCATCACTTGTGCTAGCAGTTTGAGTTTACAGCACTAATGAAAGAACATAGTTAACACATGAAAAACAGTTTAATTTTGCTTTAATGTTTTCAAAGTGTTTAACTGTTCTACTAATTGTTTTAACTTTTGTCCTGTCTGTTTTCAGCAAAGCACAGGTAATTTCACTGATGATAGCTCTATCATGCTGTAGCAGCCCCAATCGACATCAATCATATAAACCTATGCATCCAGTTTTCGAAGTATTATAGAAAACGTATGGATCTTTTGAGTATTTGGCCATGAGAACTGAATTCCATAGATGGTGAACTATAGGAGCTCATCTATGGACTCAGTTCTTTTGGCAGTGTGCTTGTTATCTGCATAGTAAGACAAACTTTGAATATAGGTTGAACATTTCTTACAAACTCTGTAATGTTTTATAGAAAGAATATCATTAATATATGGTAATTGCTATTGAACACTGTATTTATTGTTTATGCTATGTTTCTTTTTAATGACATAGAATTTTAATTTATGTGATATTTACACTTTGCTGAATGTTGTAAGGAGTTTTAAAAAATGTACAGACTATTTACTCATTCAATGTTGTAATTTATTAATTTAGCTATAAAAATCAATAAAACAAGCAATAAAACAAAAACTGAATGAAACAATGTTTCTTTTAATATACGTCATTTTACTATATACCTTATCCCAATATATAGCATAAATATAATAATCCACAATAGGCAAGACTTACAAGAATGGATGTGAGTTAATATAAATGTGTTACATGTTTGCCCTCATGCTGACCACAAATATGCCTTATCTGTTCCTCCTGGTAAATGACTCAGGATCATTCCATGGAAACTGAAAACATGGACAACCTACCAAGAATGCTAACCACCCACAACCACAATTGACATCTATCATTTGTAATTATTTGTAATGATTTGTAAAAACAAAATGATTACACATTATGTATATGCATTGGAAAATATTTTTGACAAAAAAATGTATTTTATGCATTTATGAATGTGAAAATTAAATAACATAATAACCAACAAATTACTTCAAATTACTATCATTTGTTTAACCATCACTTTATCCTACCAAAGAGTTGCAGTGGGTACAACTCACCAGGCACAAGCCAGAAAATAAGTTGTTTAAACACAGCATTTTTACGTGTTTGGCCAATTTTAAATTGTACAATTATACTATATATATAATTTACTTAATGTGGGTAAAATTATTATTTGACAATTATAGGCTAAGTTAATTCTATTAACTTTATTTATTATGTCTTTATTTTTACTAAATGCCTCACACCTGTCCTTTGTGGTGAATCTGGTGCAACTCAGAGCTTTTTAGTGCAGGTAGCAACACACAAATGCATCACTATACTTCCTTTTTTTTAAAGCGGATACTCAGTAATAATGGAGACATGCCATAAACTTGCTGCCAGTCTTCTTTCTCAAACTCTGAAAGCTTTATGTTGGCAGCACCAAGTAATCTCTTTATTTAATTCAATGTACTTCAGCTGTCAATTTAAAGACTTTAAGCCATTATCAACTAAGAAAGATCACCAATGGGTTCAGCTAGGGGAAATAAAGGCAAACCCAAATACATGCACATAATGAAAGGATCATTAATTTATTCATTGTTTTTTTTTATATCAATTTTATTCCTGATCAGGGTTGTGGGGGCTCGGATTTATTAGGCAAGAGGCAGGAAACACCCCAGACCATGAGTTAAGAGTCAATAACACTACCAGCTGCACCACCATGCCTACATTTATTTCAAGCAAACATTGTATCCCATTAAAAATATGTGTTAAGAATGTTATTAAACCATCCCATACACAAGACAAGATCAACACGCTTCTTTCAACACACCGTCTGGTTTTAATGCATCATCAACAAACTCCCAATGTTAGCTAAAAATTAAAACATAGTTACCTATTCTTAAACCCTGCATGTGTACCAACTGGAAATCTGTCAAAAGGTTTCATATTAATGATGAACATGTTCAGTGTCTAACAAAATAATACAGAGGTGTGAAACACATTTGTGTCGATTTAAATAAATTTAAAAAATGTAACAATGTAACTTAATTATTTCAATCCGTGGAACACTGGTTTGTGCATCCTATTGGCTTCAGTGGCACCCAGCTAACTGTGACAATTATGAGTTTCAAACTGGGGAGTTCGAACTCTCAATGCTGGTGTGCTGGTGGAAAATCCACCTGGGCACACACTTATAGACACTGTAATATTTAATACCACATTAGTGGCACTGCTGTGAGAAAGACCCACAAACCCTAAAACATCATTTTAACTGATAAATATAATTCAGGGGAAGTCTTCAAAGACACTGGCGAGCTACCTGTGTGATAAAAATGAATCCATAATCTAGGTTTGTATGTATCCTTGTTTTCTCTAGCCTGGAAGAACAAAACCTACTATTACTTTAAAAGTCTGAAGCACAACAGGTTTTAACAGAAATATTTGAAGATTCTTTATTATTAGTTATTCTTTGTATTATTTAGTTGATTAAGTTAAATCTGCTTAGTAAATAATTGTAGGATATATGAGCTACGTTAAACTTTCATTTGTTTTGTGTTACATTAAATCAAACAGCATGGAAAAATAAAGCTTGATTTAAACTAAAAGCTGAAATTAAATTGCTTTAAAGTATTTACGTTCGTGTGAACTGAACAGAAATTTGTTAACCTAAAAAGTAAACAATTTTTACGAAAATCATTATGTAATATTGCTTGTAGGACTATTTGCACGATGTGGTGTAAACATTTCTTTTATGTAACAACCCAAACGTTTTAAGGTTTTTACCCCAATGAATGAATTAATGAATGAAAAATAGTTTATTTGCCATAGGACCCACCCACTCTCCGTTTTATCCAATTATAGTGCTCCTTCGCATTCTCTTGAGAATGAGTTACTTTCATTGGACACCACATGAGTCAATCAAAGCGCGAACGTCCCCTGCCGACCACTCTCACCCTGGGGGAGACGAGTAGGAGTTTTTAAAACAAACGACATTAAACTTTTGAAAAGCTTTTAAACGAGTTTAGGTAATACTCGCTGTCGTGTGTTTTATTTGGAAGAAACGTTTTCAAATTTCATACTTTGGAGGACTTTTCACACTTTTGCGGGTCTTGGTGAAGGATGGATGATATGCGGCCTAGCGGTGGAGTAGCGGGACACCTCGGGCTCGCCTCGCTCTTTCCGCCGGGTCTGCAAGCGATCTATTCGGAGTCCCGTCGCCTGTATCCCGATCAACCCAACCCCCTCCAGGTCACCGCTATCGTCAAGTACTGGTAAGAGTTTTTCAAATGCAGGAACATGTTGCTTAATGCAAGTTGACCAAACTTTGAAATATGTCCGTAGAATATCTGTGTGAATTAGAAAAATGTATTTCGTAACGAGTTCGCTACGTCTCAGTTACAGAGTTTGAGCTGCGTTTAAAAAACGTGTGTGCAGCGACCATAACGAATTAAATGGTTTTACAGAATATTTTGTATGAGTTTTATAACGGAGTAAGTTATAATAGTACTCATAATGTTAAGTGGCGTAGCGGTGATCTGCAGCGAGCTGTTGTTTTGTTAGTGTTGCACATGTACTATGTTTTAGCATAATTGCAGGATTTATATAGTCACGTACGAGCATAAAACATACCTTGATATACAGTATTTAGCCCACATTTGATATCCTGATCAATATTATAACTTCACCAAATCAGATAAGATTGTTTGGATGGTGTTGTGATGTTACACCAAGTGTTTCTGTTGTTATGGCCAGACCTCTTTTTCCAAAAACTCTTCCAAGCAAAATTGTCCATTCCAGTGAAATGGTTCTTGATATGTTTCGAAAAAGAGCTTTACATGATAACTGGTCGTTGATATAGAGGTCAGATTTAATCCGGAGTCCATTTGATTGTTCTCTTGCCATCTAAAGTAGGCTAAAGTTCCTCCAGCTTTCACTTCTAGAAAGAACCACATCTAAGACCATTGCCTGGACGTTTTGGATGAAGACTCAAATGTTCACATCTAAAGATCTCCTGATGTTCCTTTAGTCATCTGTGTATGGATATTTCTGCACACAATAATTGATCGAAGTAGGCAAAAGCTGTCCACCACTTCAACATCTTTACTGTCAGTGATGGTTCTTTCCTGTTCATGGCAGTGTAGAGATTCTTCATTCGTCAATAAAATGGTTTGGGGATTCCAAAAGGATGCTGATGACAGTTGAAAGCATTGTTTTTAGCAGTGAATCTAATGTTGACTACCTGCGGGAATTACTTAACTTTCTAAAATCCAGCATGTATAACCAATGTGTTGAATCTTCACCATGTGATGCTTCTTTTTGTCCCTTCTTTGGTATTAGTATATACTAATTACTTTAAATCAGGCTTTTGAGTAATGTTCCAATGTTGCTGGCATAATTTGTTCAGCACATTATTTAATATTCATTTTTTTTGTTTGGTTTTTATCAGTTCCGCTGGATTTGTTGTCTCTTAGTGATCTTGAGGCCTGCTTGCCTTTGTCTACTAACACCACATTTTGTGGTGTAGTTAAGATCAAAACAAGTGTCTTTATAACTAATTTATTGTTTGTTGAGCCTTTTTGTGTTTATTCATTCCATAGATTTGTTTCAGTGATATATTGTTCTGATCAGCCCTCATGTGTCCATGGATGTCCCATATCAAAACTTAGTTTACAATTATTCCTGATCTTATGTATCATCAGAAAAATAATTTACCACAATTTGCTTCCAACTTCACTGTCTTTAGAGATGTTTTTGTAGTGCTAGTCTCTCTTCTCCTGTTGCTTTTAAAAATTCTTGATTCATTGCCATAAAATGCCTTAATTATTATTGATGTTCTTTCTTTGATTGTATTTTATTTATAAAATATATTTGATTGATATCTGTTGACTGACCAGTCATTGCGTAGTGGTTAAGGGAATGGACTAGTCATCCGAGGGACGCCAGTTCAAGCCTCATCACTATTTGTTGTGGCTGTTCGGCCCTTGAGCAAGGCATTAACCGTCAATTGCTTAGACTATACACGGTAACTAATGCAAGTCGCATTTCGTGTTATAATCATTTCCAATAACAGTTTTGCTGATATCCTGGATGATAAAAGCCTCACACATTGTTCATAGACTAAAGCTATCCTGAATACTGTCACATACATAGTTCAGTGATCTCAAGATGTTTGTCATGACTTCCATCTTTCCATAATTCATGCATTAAACATTCCATGTTCCAACTGCTATTATGGTTTTAAGCTTTGAATTATATTTTGTTTTACTTGTCAATTGGCTTTGACCTAACTGCACCAAACACTCAAGCTGGACTCTTAGTTCCTGTACTGTAATCCTCGGACATTCCTCAGTAAAAGGTTTCAGGCTTTCTGACCCTAGAGTCCTGTTTTTGGCTGCATTGACAGTCGTTCTGTTGTACCTTTGTTGTTGTTTTGCTGCAAATGTAAATGTTTAGCTGAACTGATCTGACATCATCTCATATTGCCGCTGCCCAACAGAGGTGGTAGGATTAGTGTAACACCTCTGTCAAAACCTTTGGAAGGAGATAAAACATGAGAAAGCATAGCTCTCGGCTTCCCTGATGCATGCAAGCGTTTTATTGTTAGCTGGTTACACAAGATTAATCTTTTTAAGTTTAATGTCAAACAGTCTTGCACAGTTCAGAATCTTTCTGTATCTTCTCACTTGGATGTCTTCACACTGTGGGAGGAAACCCATGCAGACACAGGAAAAACACACAAACTCCACACAGAAAGGACCTGTACCTACTGTGGGGTGACAGTGCAACCTACTTAGCTCCTGTGTCTCCATTTCAAGCAGAAATGAGTACATACATGGACAATTCATCAATCGGAGTAGACTAGCCTTTAGACATTTAAGAAGTCTTTCTAAAGACGTAATTGACGTTGTTCCGGCATGTCCAGATTTAATTTATTGTAATTCTAAAATATTACTGGCTTGTGTGTCTTTCACAGGTTTTAATATGAATCCATTTTTTAGATCCTGTACTAATGCAAAGGATCCAAATGCCTTTGCAATCGTGTTTATTCACAACACACATAAGAATTTAATCACAGTTTACATCGCTTGTTTCTTATGCTTCAACTATGTTATACCCTCTTATTATATAATTACAGGTTAGGTGGGCCAGATCCTCTAGACTACATCAGCATGTACAGAAATATGGGCTGTGCTGCTCTGGATGTTCAGGAACACTGGCATTACGTGAGTCTGGGCCTAAGTGATCTGTATGGAGACAACAGAGTTCATGAGTAAGTGTGTCACCCACTCTCATTAAGTTAATTCTGGGTTTTCAGCTCTTGTATTTAGTCGGTGTCATAGCTCAAGATTCACAATACATAATGCGATAATCCACTTACTTTTATGAATATCTTGTTATTAGGGATGTAACAAAACACTCTACCCATGATGGCAATGTTTTGTTTTCTTAATTTTCTTTCTTTCTTTTTTTTTTTTTTAGTAACAATGTAATTGAAGAGAAATTATGAAAAATTATCCTTGTTATTTCTCTTAAGAAACTAATGTGTTTGTTTATTTATGAAAACAATGAATGCCCCTTTATTTCTGAGGTAAGTACAAACCATGCCCAATAATGCTGTACATCTCCCTTATTGTGTAAAAACACTGAAATGATATTTTTAATGAAATCCAACAATATATAAGTATAAAGTATAATACTTTTTAAATTTGTATCCTGATAAGGCTGGAAAATCAGGTAAATGGCAACTTTGTGAAGTGCCGTCAACCAGGAGAGGTGAATAGCACCAGTGCGCTTTGCTGTTTAAAGTAAACTCTACACAATTGCCACCAGGTGAGGGACACTGGGTAACCATGTCTCTCTCACACACACACATACACACAAACAATTACAGTGGGGCCAAAAAGTATTTAGTCAGCCCCTGATTGTGCAAGTTATCTTACTTAGAAAGATGAGAGAGGTCTGTAATTTTCATCATAGGTACAAATAGAGACAAAATGAGCCTCAAACAGACTCCAAACTCAACCATGGCCAAGGCCAAAGAGCTGTAGACCTGCACCAGGTTGAGAAGATTGAATCTACAATAGGCAAGCAGATGAATGTGAATAAATCAACTGTGGGAGCAATTGTAAGAAAATGGAAGACACACAAGACCATTGATAATCTCCCTTGCTCTGGGTCCCCAAGCAGAGATCTGCAGAGAGCTGGGACTAAAGTAACAAAGGCTAACATCAGTAACACACTACGCCAAGAGGGACTCAAATGGATGGATGATCCAGAAGAGGATTGGGAGAATATCATGTGGACAGATTAAACCAAAATAAAACATTTTGGTAAAAACTCAACTCATCGTGTTTGGAGGAAGAAGAATGCTGAGAAGAACACCATACCTACTGTGAAGCATTGTGATTTCCTGGATTTTTTTCTCCCTCATTTTGTCTTTCATAGTTGAAGTGTACCTATGAAAAAAATTACAGACCTCTCTAATCTTTCTAAGTAGGAGAACTTGCACAATCAGTGGCTGACAATACTTTTTTGCCCTACTGTATTTATTACTACCATATTTATTATTAATATTTGCACTGTTTTATTGTAATTTGATTATATTTTATTTTGTAGTTTTGTATCTTTAAATGTTTTGTATGTATTTGTTCTTTTTGATTGTCATTTTTAGTTTGTCTGTAACTGAGCTTTGGCAATACGAATACCCTTTTTTTGTCATGCCAATAAAGCTTCTTTTGAGTTTTGATTGAGGCGAGGTTGAGTTCAGTACTCTCTGTGCCGCCTGTAGATGTGTGGGGTGTGCCTGTGGCTATTTAATCAAAAGAGCATTTGTCAGGCTCTAATGCTGGATGAGGGGCTGGTCAGCAACCAGTAGTGAAGTCAACCACAAATTTGTTTAAGAGGGTTGAAGTTAAGGCCAGTTGACTATCAATGTATCATATGTATCAAAAAGTGTGTTTTTCTTTGGTCCAGAGTTTGTCATTTCTGAACATATGATTTTAGTCAGAAGTAGGGATGTAAATTACTAACCAGTTTAATAACTAGTTAGTCATGTTTATTAATGCTGTTAAATTAAAAATGATTCCCAACTCTAATTGAAAGCACAGCTAAATCTAAGAATTACTATTTGTAATAGTCACCCACCCAAGCGCCCATGTACCACCTGTGTATTCAACTGAGTCCGGATCTTTAATACTGAACGGGAAATTGGGTTTTCCAGCCAAATTAGGCTTTATTCAAAAGTGTTTTGGATAATTTGTACTCCGGGAATAAAAGGGAATTTAAAAAACACGAATGCCGTATTTTTTATCAAATTAAAAAAGAAGTAATAAAAGGTAAGCTTTGTCGTCATTTGTCTTCAATTTCATTTTGTTTGAAGAAATTGGGAAATTCATGAGTATATAGTGTATCTTTACATCCCTCTAGTGAAATCTGTATTCATGATGCCGTGCTGATTCTGCTCACAGTGTTGATCTTCCATTACATTACTGACACCTTCACTGCATTTCATTAAGAAAGCGTGTGTGACTTGATGTTTAATGTTTTAATATCATGTTTGTCAGTTATTGGTCATTCCTTAACCAGTGACGGTTGATTACTGGTATGAAGAAGAAGAAGAAGCAAAATGTAACATTGCCTGTAGTAGCCGTCACTTTCATATGTCATTATGTTGTAATTCATAATTAATAATTAACCAGTGACCAACAAAGAAGTCATTGTCTAAATAATTCTCTGTTTGAAAGATCATTTAAACTGGCTACGAATGCCGCCACACATGAGCACACAGGCTGCTAATTCGAGCCTCACCCTCTGTGTAAATGTGGCAGTGAACTGCTTAAATGCCAATTCAGATAAAAAGCACTACAGTTTTAATCTGAATGGAATGTGGGTTTTTGCATTTATGTGTTTTACATAATAAATGACAGAAGAATGAAATGATAAAAAACAGAAGCGGTTTAGTGTCAGTACTGAGTCATTACTGTAGTAATTGCACAAATTATATCAGCATTAGTTTAAAATGTCAACTGCATGTTTACTGCATTTTCACAATGAGCATCATGTTTTGTACTACAAACATTTACATTCTGAATGCTAAATCATCATTGACTGGACCTCAACACATCACCTTGTCTAAGAAAATACCACTAAGGAAAATTCTAGACTTTTATTTAGATGCTCCCTTTAGGGGTAACCACAACAGATCAGGATCCACGTTATTGATTTAATGTAGTTTTTACACTGAAGGCCCTTCCTGACACAACCCTTCCTATTTATCTGGGCTTGTAACTACAATGGTTTATGCAA
>JAYDZG010000039.1:19241699-19254644 GCA_034509265.1 Microcambeva bendego
CCGATCTGCTTTGTTTGTAGTGCTGGAGGTCCATGGTTAATCACTGACATGAGAAGAGGGGAGACCATATTTGACATTGATCCTCACTTACAAGTAAGGGTTTATAAGTTCGTTGGATGCTTTTAAAACTGCTTTTTAACTTACAGAGTGTATAGAACATTTTCAAAACTCTTGACAATTTTTAACAGTTTTTGTGTTGTGGATATAATTCTCATTTAAGGTGATTAAAGGGTCAAAAATGTGTTGTTAGTGTTGCTAATAATCAAAAACTGTCTCATGTATTTGATACTTTGTGGTTCCACTCCAAATCCTGTTCGCTCTCGTTATCATTGAGATGTGTCTGCAACTGAGGCCCATCTGTTGCAATTTTAATCTATTACAAATTAGTTTAGAAAGGCTCACACCTGGATTTACACAGGTCTAAATAATCAGGACAAAAGCAAGCCATATAGTCCTGGCTATTAGATTGTGTCAAAGACTTCATAAAAAAAGTGTCTGGAACACAATGGCTCAATAATGCTTGGAGCTCAATGGCACATGAAGGACTGTTTATTTGTAGCCTAGTGGTTAAAGCACTGGACTAGTAAGCGTAAGGTTGCTGGTTAAAACCCCACCACTGCCAGGTTACTACCACTGGGTGCTTGAGCAAAGCCCTTACCACGGAATTGCTTAATTTAAAGTTGTTTTTGGATAAAATAATCTACTTATTAACAAAAGGTGGTATTATTGGTGGCAAGTCACAAAGGTATATGTATTTTAGTTTTTACTTTTACTTGAGAAATCATGTTCACTAAACTGATTGGGATTGTAAAAGGATTCTTTAAATGACTTTTTTACTTAAATTACATTTACGGTGATGTAATTTTATACTTTTTTTAAGTAAACTTAAGTATAGAACTTGTGTACTTCTGCCACCTCTGATGTGAAGTAAAAAATGTTGGTTTTTTCTATTTATTTGCTAAAACAAACCCATGGATTTTATATTTGAAGTAGAAATGTAAATGGTTGTATGTTACATTTTACCATTAGAAAATAAGTGAAACATTAAAGCTAGATAAGCATGCAGGTCAGGTACTGATCCACACACGTTTGGCTCTTTTTGGTTATGTGCGTATGTTGTTTGCTTATATCCCAAGCAGGAAAGAGTGGATAAAGGCATTGAGACGGACGGCTCCAACTTGAGTGGCGTCAGTGCCAAGTGTGCATGGGATGATCTTAGTCGACCACCTGAGGATGAGGATGATAGCCGCAGCATCTGTATTGGATCACAACCTCGCCGACTGTCTGAAAAAGGTAAGGACTTGCATAGACAAATTAAGATTAATTTTATATATATATATGTGTATGTGTGTGTGTGTGTGTACAGATCATTGCTGTCTGTCTCAGTTTTCATTTATACATGTGTTGATTGTGGGTATAAATCTCTGTCTGTCTATCAAAATAACCAATGAAAAATCATACAATCTGTGATTTGTTTAGAATGTTACTGTTAGGGGAAAAAGTCTTCCTGATAAATAGAGTTTTAGGAGATACAAGTTTTTTCATTGGACAGCAACAATATATGTATTTACTAGAGGATCTAAGCTGGTTTACTAAATTTGATACAAATATCTATGGTTTCTGAACTCTGTAGTTTTCCTAAAGCCCAACATAAAGTGCCCTTTTGATTTGATTTAATGGACATAATGCATATACATGACTAACAGGCTTGTGTGTTCCGTGTCTAGATACTGAGCAGATCAGGGAGGCTCTCAGAAAAGGGCTGGAGATCAACAGCAAGTCTGTATTACCCCCCATTATTAGCCAGAAGCACAATCAAGACAGATCACTGTAAGTCCTCTTTTTCATTATATTGAGAATTCTGAGCATTACAAACCACCTCAACAGCCTAAATCAAAAATGTATATTATGGAGTTTTATAGATGTTGTGAATGATCCAGTAGCATAATTGTGAAAATATGCAAAGAAATGTATTTTAAGGCAGCTTGGTTGAATCGGTACATATAGTATAGCTTATTTGTTGATGAATGTGCATGACTATGATGGAAATATATGCTTGTTAATAATGACTAGCTGAATGTACAGGCTCATGAAGGTCAAAAGAACCGTGGTTCTAAACTGGGCTGAATCCATCTAATTCATTATTGGAAGCACAATTACTCATTTGAAATCCCAGAGCTTTCCAGTGTTTGTCACTATGAGGCTGACCGTGTGTTATACTCTGTGTAATGATGTGAATATTTTGCATCATGTACCATTATTAAAAACAAAACTATCCTTATGTTAGGTAGAGCTTTAAGAGGCCGACTGCATAGAGCATGTGATGAACTGGTTGCTCCCAACTCATAACCGTATTCTTTACTGTTCTAGATCACACTCACTACACTATGCTCACATAAAGGCTTATGAAGATAAAGCCATGGATTACTTTCTCACCCACCCACACCAATGTTTTGTTTTGGAAAAAGATGTTCGGAAAGTTTACTTTGTAGAAATTTGACACCTTCAGTGCACATGCATTGAAACACATTGGTGCTTGTTAAATGATTACACAATTTAATCCTAAACTGGGAATCTATTTTTTGCTTAAATGACTCAAACCTTAAACAGAGAAAATAAGGGATTCAGATTTTTCTGATTATGATTACGTCATCACAGTTTTTACACATTAAGCCGACAGTTCGCCTTGTAGGCTGACGCAACACAACCAAGGAGCAAGCTAACAGGCTAACAAACTCCTACCGTGTACCAGAAATGGTAAAATGGTCACTGACAGTCCAAATTTGCAAACAACCACACCTTTCTACAAATGTAAAAAAACCCTGATAATGCATTCATTTAATACTAACTACATCACAATTGTCAGTGCCTGCAGCAGAAAAAACATCCCCTTGTTATCACTGATCCACCGTGGTTGACTGTGGGGATGCAATTTTTCTGGTTCTAAATCTTGCCTTTTTTGCCATAGAAATCGTGGATGAAGACTGTCAGATTTATTTTTCACCCATCACACAATAGAAGTGTCATAAAACACTGCTAGTCTGTGAAATTCCCTCTGGCGTATTGCGCTTTCATTTTAGTTGAGAGTGGGGTGCATTGTAACAATAGGCCTGAAGTCATTGATTGTTAATTGGTCTTCTGGTTGCCGCTGTCACTACTCCCAGCCTTTATCAGATCTTGAATGTCTTTCACCGTAATATAGGCATTTAGTCTCTGTAAGGTGTCTAAGCATCCTGCTAAAATTCTATATCCTTCACTTCTTTGTTAATTTAAGATATATAAATAAACTTATAAACGCTTCATTTGACATTTGTCATAAGGTGAAGGCAAAAGACACAACATACATGAACTAACAGAACTGTCAGCTTCATTTTAACTTACATGGATGTGGCAAGTACAGAGGCTGACAGATCAATGGCAGTCCTGCTAATCTAAAGCTATGCAGATGCTCTTCATTTTTACACACATAAAATTATTCCTTTGGGTTTCTTCTTCATATGTCTACTATAATAATGAGAGTGGCTCACATAGCATTAGTCCCAGTGCTTGAGTTCTTTCATTTACCTTGAGCGCTTCTATAATTCATTAGTATCAAACAAAGCCGAATAATCCGAAGGTCGCCAGTTAAAACCTCTCTTCTGCCAGGTTTTCAGCGTTGGGTCCTTGACCAAGGCCCTTAACTCTTATTGCTCAGACTGTATAATGCACAGTAAGTCGCTTTGGATAAAGGTGTCCGTTAAGTGCTGTAAATTGTGTATGCCATAGATGTTTTAATTTCTGATTCTGGTACGTTTACCTATAACATAATTGCCCAAATTGTAACTATTATTAAACTATTGTGGTGCCCAGGTGGAGCGCTGTTTGGCTGGTTGCCATCCTAACCATGCATAAACCAGTGTATTGTAGTGCCGGTCCCAAGCCTGGAGGAGGGTTATGTCAGGAAGGGCATCCATGCCAAATCAGTAATATGGCAACACCTAAGCAGGGGAGCAGCCAGAAGGATTCACGTTAAACTTCTGTAATGTGTCACCAATCAAAATACATTTCAGCTAGCTGCCAGACATTAGGTGGCAAAACAAGTCATTAAACACACCTTATTGAGTCTTGTTGACTATTGCTGCTCAAATGCGGTTTGATTTAAAAAGTTATTATATGCATTATTTATATCTGTAAATAATGCCAGCTCATTTGTTGTTGAATATTTTCTTATTCCTATGTTTAGTTAAGGCATACAGTTTCATAGATCCACAGTTGAATCAGTTCATACTGACACAAAGCTTGCTGAGTCCAAATGAATGGATTCAATGTTGTAGATTTGTGTACCTGGATAATTGAGCCTGCATCAAGACTTTCCATTGATCCCACTGCAGTTGTTCTTACTTCAAATACACAGCAGAGGGATGAGTATAACTAACCCTTTTTATAGTGACTTAACATTTTTAGCTATGGCAGCAGTGCACAGTTATATTAATAAAAATATATATTTGTAAAAATGCATATTTGATTCCATGTGCAGATCTAACGCAAGGAGAAGTTAGTAATTTAGACGCCTATGGAAAATGTGCAATCTGTTTCCTTGTTAAATTACTGGACTAATGATCAGATGGCTGCCGTTCAGGCCCTATCTGCCAAGTTGCCATTGTTGGACCCCAAAGCAAGGCCTTCAAACCTTAGTTATATTAGTCCTAATAGTCTGCAAACCTCAATTGCTTGCATTGTATCAATTACAAAAATCTCTCTGAACATTTATTTATGAATCACCAGAATACTGCTTTTGTCAAGCTCTTATTTAAGGTAAAGGTAGCTAACCCATGCCCTCCGACACATAGGTAGCAACCGTATGCATTTTTATTACCGACACTTGTTGTGTGGATCAGCATTGTGTACGGAGAGACACACCATGAACAAGCAGTCCTTCCTCATCTCAGTCCTATTAGACATGAATTTCAAATAATAATTTAATAACAGTATATGAAATGATTTGGGTCTGATTAATCTGTACTTTTTAGGCATTTCTGTCACTTAATACTTTTGACTTTTACTTGCTATATTTTCAAAACAGGCCTGTTACTTTTAAGTAGGGATGCAATTAGTCAAATGTATTCCAATACCAGGCACCGATACCACTATACAGCTACATAATATTGAGCAGACGCGGCATATGTTTTAATGAAACTTTAAAATGAATATAATTATGGTGTTTTCATGCACGTACACTGGACCGGGATCTTTTTAAACACGTAAAAAATGCAACTTCAATAAACTTTTCTGAGTGGCCAACAGACAAGAAAGATACTGGTAAATTCTACAGTGCTACAATAATAACAATAACAATATCAAATAGCAGGTTATACCAAAATATATGTCTGCCTTGCTGCTGTTTTGTGTAATAGCGATGGCCGTTCATGAGTGATCTGATTGTATTGAAGGGCTCTTTAAAATGTATGTAAGGAGTCGCACCTCTGGGAGCCACATTAAATATTTGTTTCCTATATTTTCAGTTCCTTTCAGCTGTAATTCACCCATTTAGCTTTGAGAATCAGTCACAATGAGAGCTGTGTATTACATCAGAAAACAATCTCAGAATAGCCCTCCTAAAAGTTAGAGAGAACATACACAAAGCGATCAGCGTTTTTACTTAGTACATTTATGATATTTGTACTTTTATACTTCTATCGAGTAAAAATTGACCAAATTACTAGTACTTGTGTACTTCTGCAACCTCTGATTACATGTATAACAACACTTTACTTAACATTACTTTTAAAAGCCATTCCTCGTACTGATCAAATTTGACTCCAATGGTCAGGCTTTAAACGGCATTAATACTTAGTGGACAGCTGCAAGATTCCCAATTTTTTTTATTTAAAGGGGAAAATAGTCTGCTTTTAGTGGCAGTTTAAATAATAAAAATTGATTTGCTTCTTGGCAATAATGGGGAAATTCATCAGTTTACTTTCGCTCTGGTACAAATTTGCCCCTAATTTCTCCTTAGACAATCAGTTGGACATTTGCCGCGCAAGCAGAATTCAAGGTAAGAGTCAACCAGTAGAGAAAGTCTAATATACTTCATATAATTGTGTCCCATGTAGATACAGCTTAACATTTGATCAAGAAGCTATTTTCACAATTTTATTTTGAGACATAGTCTGTATGTGTTGTCAATTTTTAGTGGTCAATTCAACAGTTAACATTATAGCGCCACACTGGATCTTTTTATTAGTTTACACTCTTACAGTCTTAATAAATGTAAATTTTCTACAGACAGAATACTGTGTCTGTTATAAATAATAAATACTTTTATGCAATAAACATGCAATTGGTTTTAGTTTATTTTAACTGTGTGGCACTGTGGTGCACATTATAATGTTCTTGGGCCCTTATAAAGATGTAAAAAGGTTTCTTTCTATCCTAAAACATGAATTAAAAGAAACCTGCTACATTAAATTGCTACTTTGAAAGGTGTTAAGAAATAGATTGAGCTCTGCAATGGATTTGCACTCTGCCCAGGGTGGATTTTTTTTTCTCTGTACTAATCTGGATTAAATGATTACTGGGGGACTGCTGATGACCAGAGCTGTTTAAAAGTACATAAGTCCATCTATATTCTACTATAGGGAGCATACTTTGTGGGTTTTTATAATTGAAATTGTTGTGTCTTTTTATTCATTTCAATTAAATGCACTGGAAGTTATAACATACAAATATCACATTACAACAGTGTATTGCAACATTGAGTTAATATAAGGAATATACCAGCATTTAATATGGAATTATACCAGTAGTGCTTAAGCTTTTACAGAAGTAAAGTCAGTATATTTGATTATGAGTAAGCAGAATAAAGAATTCAATAGTAATATTAGATAGTAATTTTTTTACAAATCATTAATTTTTTTCAAGAAAAGTGGGGAGAGCTTGAGAATCTGGGAATTGCATCTTTTTTTAACTGGCAAATGTACAAATTGATGCTGGCAACTCACTTAATTGGGAAGGGGGCAAAATACATCCTACAACATAAAGGTGAGAGTGGAGGTTGAGATTCTCGCTAGGTCTTCAACTGTTGTTGAGGGTTTGTGATTTTAAGTGCTAAGACAGCATTGCAAGAGGAACTGTGATGCTGCTGTCATAAATATAGCAATTTGGGCTCAGGAGTACTTCGAATAATTGTAACCGCTCTGGTCCCTAGCTCATCTCAAATAGAAAGAAATGCAGTGAACAGTATGGATAGGTCAGGCTGGATTTCAGCTTATAGTCAGGGGTAGAGGCCGTTTGTTGCCACAAAGGTTTTTCAGCAAGGCTTATTATGATGATAATACGATCACAACCACAGACAGTTGAGCAGCTGAAGTATTTAATCAAGCAAAGATTGGCCTCAATTATGTTATGGGTTCCCAAACCATTAAAAACTACATAAAGATACTCCCTACCTGTCCCTACTATATTTGCAATATTTTCACCACCTTTGATAGCAGTTTACGATTGAAATGTTCTAAATGGTTAATTATTTCCCTTGTCTTTCTTTCTTTACTCGTTGGTACTGCCCCTTCCACCCATGCAGAAGCCGGAAGGACAGTCTGGAGAGTGAAAGCTCCTCTGCTATAGTTCCTCACGAGCTGGTGAGGACACGTCAACTGGAGAGTGTTCACCTCAAATTTAATCAGGAGTCTGGAACTCTTCTCTCACTGTGCCTAAGGTAATGCACACAAAAGTCTAGTACTGAGGAATATTTTTAACCAGTAGCTACCTGTCCCGTCATAAATGTAATCAGTAGCTGGTTTTCCATCCACCAACTTTTTGCGAATTTAAAAAACCTGGATGTGAAAAGCTCGAAAGGCCCAAATATCACAAAAAAAGTTTTCAGGCTTGAACTAGGTGGAAAAGTAGTACTATCACATCTGCGAAATGGGTTTTGCAAATGATCGAGGATTCTAAGGTCATAATGATGTGATGTATTATTAGTTTTGATACTATTGCTTGGAAAACTGTTGTTATGCTTACGCTGAACATCTCGCCCACTCACTACCCTGAAATCTACACAAGTGACCATCTGTAAGAATCCTCTGTGTCATTCATTTCCAAATTAGATTTTTCTTTTTCTGTTAATTTCACCCGTTGTAGAGGCCGCCTGCTTCATGGGAGGCACTTCACTTTTAAGAGTATAAATGGTGACACAGCAATCACTTTTGTATCCACTGGAGTGGAAGGTGCCTTTGCAACAGAGGAGCATCCGTACGCTGCACACGGGCCATGGCTACAGGTAAGAAATTGAACATCAAAATATAAATTATAATGTGAGAACCTTGGCCTATAACTTTGTCAAATTTTGCTTAACTTTGTGGTGTTGGACACAACAAGGTCATTTTACTTCTTCATTGATTACCATGACAACCATTTGTTTTTGCTCAAGAACAGTTTTTGCCATTGAGGACAGAATTCTAATTAAGAACTTGAAGAAATGGCATGCTATACACAGTAAGCCTGCTATACTTCCAGAGGCTGCATAAGAATGACATACTTCATATGTTGTTTTATAAACTCTAAAAAAGCTGTCATGTATTTGAGGGTTCACTGTCCCATCTAATTCGGTTCTGCCCAATGGTAAAGGAATACTGTGTTAATATCTTCAACTGCTTTCCTAATGCCTTCAATGCAAATATTCCCCCGGATTATAGCTATTTTTGGATATTCTGATTAAACCCTCGTCTTACCCTCCACATAGCAGCGAGCTCTGTTGGCTGGCATGGTCGCTGTCAAAAGGTCATACCCATGTCATGGAGGTACCCAACTGTTCCATGCTTTAAATGATGGTTGAACGAGTCTGATGAATCTGATAACGTAGTGGAAGGACATACTGGAAACCAGTATGAGTAATAAAAATAATGATCATCACATTACTGGATGCATTACTTTGTACTATGTGGTTTTTGTGTTTGTGTTCAGATCTTGCTTACTGAAGAGTTTGTGGAGCAGATGTTAGGCGATATACAGGATCTGAGTATTCGTGAAGAGGTAAGTAATGATTGGATGCATAATAATGCCTGTTTGAGCCAGTGTGCTTACTGAATCTTTTACTTTTTCTGTTTTTAAGTCCAAGCTACCAAAGGAGTACAGCTGGCCTGATAAGAAGCTGAAGATATCTGTCCTGCCTGATACAGTGTTTGACAGCCCACTGCAATAAGACAGAGAAGCCGTGCCTTCCCCCATGTCTCTACAAAAATGTTGAGCCGTAAGTGCTCCGGAGAGACTCATGCCTAAACACATTTGGAAGAAATGGACACAGATGCCTTACTTCCTTTTAGCTAGCACAGAACACTGAACATGCCTGTCATACGTCATTCCCCTTTCAATTTTCATGTTAGATATCCTTGTTCCAATAGACCAGCTCTGTATTTGCACACCGCTCACACATGTGCAGGTGCCCGTAGCCTACATGTAGAGGACAATCAACTATTGCACATGCTTACGCTGTCAAAAGACTTTCATGCAGTTGGCTGTGTTGTGCATTAAGCTTAAGGAGTATTTGACGACATGCCAGCATTAAATTTTTATAGTTTTTTTTTTTTATTAGTAATGCTTTATTTGGGCCACTACTTACAATACATATTATATATTTGTAAGGGAGCTTAAACATCCTGTCCATCCTGGTTTTCTATATTTTTGCATATTTGTAACTCTAAAAAACATAACTTATGTATATAATTCTCAGGCATTCATTTAACCTGCCTTTGTTTGAGAGTTTATTGTTACATTGTTTGTTTATTAGGGTTTTAAGGTCATGTTTTACACTTTTTGGCACTCATGACACTGTAGTTATTCATTACACAATGTTCATCAGTTCATGAACTGTTCATGGTCATGGACAATTTTAGTATCTCTTTACTTCACAAGCATTTCTTTGGACTGTGGGAGTAAACCCACGCAGACATAGGAGAACATGCAAACGCCACACAGGATTCGGACCTACCCACCAGGGGATTATACCCAGAACCCACTGACTGTGAGGCAACAGTGCTACCCACCGTACTGCCCTATTGTTGCATATTCCAATCGAGCTTAGGCATCAAATCAAATTGACCTTATATGTTAGCAGAATTTTAAGGTGTGCAACCAGAATTCGTGGAATCATCACTTCTGGCAGTGATCTGCACATAATCACACTACTACAAACCTTTTTTAATTTTTAATTTTACAGCTTGTTTGTTGTCAGCCATTGTACCGTGTCCTTTGAATTCAGAGGGTTAAGGTCCTTGGTCAAGAGCTGTAATTTGAACTTACAACCTACTGCTGTATGTATATATGTACACACACTACAAGTTAATTATGAAAGGAAATCTAGAGGAAGGAAACAAAAAGGTATTTATTGTCCAGCACAAATAATGAAATAAATACAACCAAACAACTAACCCACACACAATATGCTTATCCTGGAATGCATGGGCTAACTTAACTCTTTATCCCTGTTGGAAAAGGTGGTGCATCACATTCAAAGCTTTTGCTTTAAATATCTTCCAAACTATTGGTAATAATTCTACTTCTATCACAATTATACAAATTTTAATCTGTAAATGTTCATTGTAGAAGGTAAATACTTTGTGGAATATACAGTCATGGAAAAAAATAAGACACAACTTTAAAATTATCAGGTTTTTTTTAGATTTACAATATCTGTTTATATGTTTGACCAAAATGAGTAGTGTTGTTCTATTCTATTAGAACTCTTATACTAGTTTATAGAAAAAAAACAACATCGCTCATTTAGTTCATACACACACCCATAAATTGCAAAACTAAAAAGAAAAAAAATGGTCTCTTATTTATTCCATGACTGTATAACAGTGTATACAATGTTTGAATATGCCAAAGGTGTAATTCTGACATGGAAAGAACTGATTTCTGGTTTGTCTTGTCAGTCATTGTTTTACTGTTGTTTTTTTAAACGTGTGCTTAATACTTAGAGAAAGAGATCATTCTTGTTAATAAAAAGCAGTCTAAGAAATCACGTGTTTTGCAAGAACAATTTATAGCTGCTAGTCTGTTGTGTGAAAATAAACAGACAGCCAAATGTTACCAGCAGCATTCATAAACCTGTTTCTAAAGAAGGAAAGCAGAATAATTCGTCATGCTGTTATTTTATTTATTGTAAGTCTACAGCATGGGTTTGTTTGAGGTTGAAAATTCTTGTACTTGGGAACAATACATTGTAATGAACATCCATGCCAAAGTCAGTATTTAACCTGCATTGTCAGGTTCTGGATGTGGGATGTCTACAGCCCAAATGTATTTCGTCATGACACTCAAAGTTTAATTTTTCAATAAACATTTAGTGTAGTGTTAAACACTTGCACACATTCCTGTCACACACCATTTGGTGGAGCTATCTGAAACGTGTATGTGATAGCAAAATAGCTTAATTATGTTATATATGTGGTATATATATATATATATATATATATAGTCGAAAGTTCAATCATTTTTTTACAAGATGAGCTTAAAGTATTGTCTTTTTTTGTTTGTTTGAATAATGAATATCTGTTTCATTACCTTTAAGTGCATTAAAGTTTATTAATGTGAATATCTTTCTTGGATGTCCTTTATGTTTGTGCACTTTGTATTTTCATTGGAGAAAGTGAGCACAGGAGGAGTACTTGGTCACGTCCGAGAGAGCTTTTAGTCCGGATTTAGCATTGTCTGATTTCCACCTGTTTGGACCACTTGGAGAAGCTTTAAGCTTTAACATTTTTACTGATGTGATTAAAATGGTAGGTGGCTAGAAAAATGGTGGTGATTGTTTTGGATTTTTAGTAGAGTTTGTAAGGTTGGAAACTTGTGCTCAACCTTCATAAATTGAACAACATGAGCCATAAATAATTTAGGATTCAAGAACACTTTTATGTGACTTGATTTGGTAACTTTGTTTTTTTTTTATGCTGGATGCTGTTCTTGATGTAGCTGTCCACCAAATTACAGCTTTCTGTCTAAAAACAGATACTTGATCTGTTCTGAGGGAAAGTATTAAATTGTTTCTATCCTAGACACTAAAAGATTTGGTATATTTTCCTCGTATCTGCATTGGGTTTCTCCCACTTTTTAAAAATGCAAAGATGGATTAACACATTTAAATTTACTCCAGGTGGAAGTGTGTCCTGCTCGGTGATGGGTTGGTGACCTGTACAGTTTGTAGTGTTGATTGCTATTGGTAAAGGTTATTGAACAGGTGTTTTACAGGCTTCTTACATTTTAAGCAAGTGGCTAATTATACTGTAGCAAATACTTAGTAGAAAGCAATGCTTTAAATTTGTGACTAGATGGTTCAATAGTAAAGACAGAAATCTTAGGACCAGAATGTGGCATTAACGGGATGGACCCAATCTGACATTGTCACCGTTTAAGCTGCTCACTGTAGGGTAATACTGTGGGGGATACTTTCTTGGTGCACAGTAATCATGAACTGTTATCTTTTTATTACACATCCTATCAAAGTATTCTAGTTGACAATGTGGTTTGTTTTTATGTCATAATTTAGTTAAAAAAGCTCAAATAATCTCAAACTGGCAACAATCTAGAACGCAGATTAGAAGTAGTATTTCAAAAGAACTAATACCCAGACACCTTGTCATGCTTTTATTCCTGCTTTGTATGTGGTGTTTGGTTTAGGCTTCAACTTCTGTGATCATGGACAACAAAGAATATGTCCATTAGCATCGTTAGGATCAAAGCTAGAATCTAAAAGTAGCAAACGTATATCGAACCAAACATAGAAATATTAAACATAAGGGTCAATGGTGTAAAATATGCGCAATCGAAACGAAAGTTTAAGTATTAATATGATTTCACGGTACAAAATCTACGTTTTGTGAACAAGCCGTGTCGTTCCCTTTTAAAGCTTCAGTAGCTTTCCCTTTTAAAAAAGAAGCCCCGCCCCATCCAGAAAGCCACTCCCCCGTA
>JAYDZG010000039.1:19254708-19266214 GCA_034509265.1 Microcambeva bendego
GAGGCACCATGTTGTAATTCTGCAATCCGATATTAGCTGAAGCGACTATCAATGTATTTGATGAGTTGCAGTCCTGTGCCTGCATTCCTCTCATAAAGAATTTGCTTGAAAGGGGAAAAAATCATAAATAATAAGACGGACGGAAAGCGAAATACGAAGAAAGCGACCGGGCAGCTCTCGGACTACAACTTTAAAGCTTGATTACGTTTTTTTTTTGCCAACGATCACCGAGACCTTTGGATATTTGTGGTTTGGACGGGCTACAGCTTTATAAAGGAGTATACACATGAGAAGGAAAATAAACAGATACGCCGTTTTAAATGCGCTTTAAACAGGAAAAACAAGATGGCTGGTTACAGTAAACGATAGACAGGACAGAACGCGATCGTCCTCTTTAAGAACAAGAAAGCGATCGGGCAGAAATACATCAATATTTTAAGTGATTCAGGTTTGAACAAAAATGCTCGAGATTACGCCGATCGCTATTTTTAACTGAAATGATCGCGAAGCTCCGCTATCAGGCGCCGGTAGGTATATGATCGGATTAAACATGGAAAAGCAGAACATTTCCGAAACGAATTTAACCTCAAAAGACTACAGATAGCAAAAAAAAAAAAAAAAATACAGGGGTCTGAACCGGAGTTTGAGGAAGAGATTTGTGTCCCTGTGATCGTGCGATTAACAGCTTCGCGAAAATGTTGCCAAACGCGCATTAAGGATTTAGATGTTTATATAAAACCCGATCGCGATTACAGAGGCGGATTGTTCTTTGACTTCCTTATAAAAACAGACTTGTTAAAACTACTACTTGGACATTTTCTACCTTAGGATTTAAGATATAGGTTTGATTCTCGTACAGAAGTCATTTTTTCATTGTACCCTGCGCAACATTCACTTAGACAGAAGGCCCATTATAATGCCAGGGCAAATGTCATACGCCGTGGGCACAAATCACATTTATACATGATTGAGTGCTTCATACCGATCCTGCTTTTACTACACAGCACTGAAGTGCTTTCTGGACTGGACATATTTCTGATCTAGCTCCTCTCATGTGGTTTTAAACTCGGTTGTTATGGCGGCCGTGTTACATTTACTGACTTTGGAAAATCTATTTCGGTCTAACTGCTAAAATCATGCTGTAGACTAGAGCTAGTTATCGTTCAGCTTTAGCTTCCTCATACTGTAATTGTTTTGTCATTAGTATCTTAATTCAGACAAATCGAAGGCATTTCCTAAACAATTTAATTGTGTTTGGAAAGTTTCGATTCGACTGCTGGACTATCTCCAGATGTGAGAGGTTGTGACTTCTTCTGAGTCGAGTGGTGACATCATAAAATAGACTGGACTGGAACATCAGGGTGTTTTCTGTGCACTTTAGCTCTTTGCTTAACAAGCACTCACAAGAGTCTTTTCATATAGATACGTACTTCCTGGATTTGGTTTCTTATAAACCAAGACAAGTTTGCAATAATACTGTTGCAATCTGATTGTGACGTTTAGATTTAATTTAGGTTTGCTGGGGATAAAAGATACACCTTGACCGCCGAAGCTTACCATCAGCTGATGCCCATTATATACCTGTGTTGTCAAGCAAAACCACAGACATTTTTACTTAGGGGTTTCATCCCTGATAGCGGCTATTTAGTCACTCAAGGATTATTTTAAACTTTTACTAGGCTGCCATTCAAATCTTGCTCAATATGTCTTCTACCCAAGCATCTGAGATGGCCGAGAGCTGGAAGAACTGTTTTGAAGAGGAGCTTATCTGCCCCATATGTCTGCATGTGTTTGTGGAACCTGTGCAGCTGCCATGCAAGCACAACTTCTGTCGTGGGTGTATAAGCGAAGCCTGGGCCAAAGACACGGGCCTAGTGCGCTGCCCGGAGTGCAATCACACTTACAATCAGAAGCCCAATCTAGAAAAGAACATCAAGCTGACCAACATTGTAGAGAAGTTCAACGCCCTAAATGCTGAGAAAGAGCCGGTAATCCCTCAGTGTATCCTGTGTAGACGGGGGCCGACAATTCCTGCGCAGAAAGTTTGCCTTCGCTGCAACGCTCCCTGCTGCCCATCGCATATTCAAACACACTTACAGCAGCCTTCGCCAAATGCTGGACATATGCTGGTGGATGTTGAGGACGTACGGGCCTGGAGATGCCCTCAGCACGATGAGTACAGATTGTATCACTGTGAGGTTGAGCAGGTGGCCGTGTGCCAGTACTGCTGCTTTTCCAGATGTGCAGCCAGCCATGGTCAGGCTTTCTGTGACATTGAAGTGCGTCAGAATGACATACGGGTGAGTAATGGGGCTTTTAGATTGTTCCAATATCATTCTTAACTAGTTACAATTGTCCTGAGCTTCGAGAAGTTGTAAGGAGTATAGCTATCCTGACAATGTCTTACAATGACAAAGCAGATCCCACTTATAAGGTTTAAAAAAGTAATGAAAACTGGCTTTTCTATACATTAATTACATAATTAATATTCCAATACATTTACATTATTATATGTACTTTTATAACTTCATTACAAAATTGGTGAACAAATATTTACTGTAAAACTTTTCCTTTATATTTTACATTGCATAACTGGCACAATACTCTTATGAATGCCAGTAACCTAGTGGATACCAATTAATGGATATGTTTATTATCAATTTACTATTTATTATCTATTTTGACAGTACCCTTTAAAGAATTGGTACTAATTCAGTTTGCTTCGATTTTTGGGTAATTGTCTGTGGAGTTTGAATTTCAGTGAAATCTAAAAACATTACTGTAAATAATATTGTATTAAAAGTAACATCTTTAAAATTCCATCTATATTGCAATGTTTACCAAGGAACAGCTTTTAAATGCACTAAATTACAATCTGCATCATGAAACAAGAAAATCTATGTCTGGACTGTTCCACAGTCAAACCTATTAAAATCTGACAACACTTGGCTTACTCTGGGGTAAAGAATCTATAATTACTTTTGGTCTATCAAAACCAAAAGTAAATAAGAAAATGAACATGCAATACAGCAGCATGAAACAGAAATATTAGAGACACATTTGCTTTAACTACCACTAATAAACTAGAATTAACTAACATTTTTTTTGTTTGTTAATGTACTTAAAAGGTTAAATGATTGGAAGCAGGATGTTTAACTTTGATACTGTTTTTAAAATAGGGCATTTAGTACAGCAAAGGCCGCTGAAACATGCATACATAAAACTGTAGTGTGCAGGTAAAGTAAATTATAAACTTACACTGTTAATATTTTAGCTCACAGAGATATTCTAGAAGCAGATCGTTTAAAATCTCACTAAACATAATTTTGTCCAGCATGGTCTATTTTATTTTCTTTAAGCGACCACGAGTTAGTCGGCCATGGAGAAGCAGCAAACAATTCTACAAACACGGCTCATAAATTTCCATAAAGCATTTGAATTTGCCAAACAGGATGGTTCAGTTGTGTCACAAATTGCTGTTTGAATGAGCTTTTCCGAGACAACAGACTTCTATTTTTTATTTGTTAAAAAAATAATTCAGACATAGAATGTCAGTTATGTAGCCAGTAATGTGTTATTGATGATAGATCACAGGAAAATAGCAAAACTGCTTTACTATGGGTATGGTAACTTAAACAACCACCAGTCTTTGTACTGTTGGTGAGCTTTCATTAATGTTGACATTACACAACATTGGGGTAAGAAATTGACCGTTGTCTTCGACAGTTCTATGGTTGTTTGGGACCCAACAGACTTGTTTGAGTCTGTTAGAAAAGCATACCCACCCTTGTTCACAGAGATACCTGGCTCATATAGAATGATGTAAAATAAGCACAAATTCAGCAAGTGGCAGATTTGTGAGCCTTGTTGATAAGGAAAGGTCAAAGGACAATTGCCAGACTGGTTTCACCGGACAGGAAGACTATAGAAACATACATAACCACTCTTTCTTAACTCTGTTAAACAGACTTCCCTTAAGGGAGATGGGCTATAGTGAAATACCACATCAGATTCTACTTCTGAAACAGAAATCCGAGGCTACAGTGGGCACAGGATTGCCTAAACTTAACAATAAAATGTAATCTGGTTTTTTGCTTCTAAATGCCTAGAGTAAGGTGAGGAACGTTCATAAACAGTAAGGACCAAACTTGCTTTGGTTTACAGTCTTTCTGATAAAGTGATCATTTGTGAGGCAAGGCACTGACAATAGAGGAGGAGGTCTGATTTGTAATCTGAGTTATAATTCATACCGAATTTTTTTTAGAGTTGACGTCAGGGCTTTGGGCAGGTCACTGGAGTTTCTCCATATCATGCTTGTCACATCATGTCTTTATGGACCTTGCATTATGGACCTGTGTACAGGGATACATACATTCAAGCTCAGACAAACAAGATTTCCCCTTTTTTATTGAATATAATTATTAGTGTTTAAATTATTTTGGTTGGAAATAGTATTTGGCCTAAACCAAACACCTTCTTATGGACAATTATGTAATGTAGTAACATAATAATAAAACATCTATTATAATTAATAATGTCTAGGCCCTGAAAAGTTTCCTCCAACAAGACAATATGTTCACTGTGACAACTTTAATTATTTAAATACTTCTGGCTTTTTTAGGATTTTTTTGAAATCACATTTCTAAGTAAATTAGAACCACCATATTATTATATATAAAGAACAAAAACACATTTAAGTCTTTGTGTGAAATGGTTTTTAATATTGCTCTGAGTCAGCCTGGGTATTCTAAGTGTGCCAGTGTAAGATCACACTGAAATAAGTTTCCGACTGATAACCTCCCATTATTTGTTGACTGTTAACATATGTAACAGTGCGGTTGTAAAAGCACTTAGCTTTTTCTGAGTTGTAGAGTTATCTTATGCATTAATAATGAAACATTGTAATCGTTATGTTATATTTTCTATTACTCTTCCTGCTCTAGGAAAGTGAACAGTTTTGGGCAGAAAACAATGGAATGCTGTATGTTGTGTACAGAGCTATTTGAGGTTGAGCTAATGGTTAACAAAAATGACTAGGTGCTTTGCAAATATTGTCCTGAACAGAATGGATTTCATTCTAAACTCTGCTCACAAACATTAACCAAACACAAATGACATCGAAAACAGTACACTGCTAGTTGGACTTTCACAAATTGGTTAACTGTTAAGCCACCAGTTATTACAGCCCCCTAAGCTCAAATGAATTCAGACATGGACTAAATGTAGAAATCAGAGCTAGCATGTCATTCAGAATGATAAAGTGCTGTCTTGGCGCTTCCCTACAACCCTACCACATTAGTTCAGCATGGCCAGTTGCTTATACCGAGGCCTCACAAATAACAAAATCGTATTTTTTAGGTCACACATGTCCACATGTATTTTGTTCTATAGCTCAACAAATGCAAAATGCTGCTCTATTGATAATTGTTATATATAAAAAGTAGTTTTCATTTTCATTAATTATTCATGATTAAAATGAAAAGATCCATTATTAGAAAAGTTAGAACATTTTAAATTTTTGAAATAAAAAACAGAATTTTTAATAGGTTGGTTCACATCTATTTAATTTATGTAAGACATTTTTAGGGTTTTCACAATTTTCCCAGTCCACCTTGGATATGTTTGGTCCTGGAGAACTTGCCGGTTGCATTTCTTGTTTTAAGTGCGATCCCATGCACACCAAGAAGTCCCCTGACTCTTTAAATCTTTTCATGATATTATAGACTGTAGATAGTGAAAGAATTAAAATCTTTGTAATCTTGCTCTGAGAAATTTTGTCATCTACCTGAGTGACCTATGAACTTTGGCATAAAGTGATGAATTATGACCCTCCTTGCTTGCAGAGATTAACACTTTGGCAAATTCTCCTTTTATACCTAATTTATACTCTCGGTTTTTCTAGAAACATGGTTTGTGGGATGTTAATGCATCATAGTTCTGTTGTAATGGTGTGCTCCTCTAACAAAATATGCATCATATGGCATCATATGTCAATTACCAATTAAATGGCGTTAACATCCATAATACATATTGAACCATGTATAACTACAGCTGATAAACCAATACAAAGTTTAGCCATCAAATAATTCATCCCATTATCCAGACAATAAATTTAGAAGTTATGTCCGAACAAATGTGAGAACCTCCACAGAATCTTTTATTTGGCTGTGTGACAGTGACAGATATGTAGAAAAGAAAAGTAGCTAAGACACACTGGAGTGTATGAGGAAGACTGCATGGTGTTTTAGCAGCTGCCTTCTAAAGAATAATGAGCTGTTGTGAGGTGAGCTGCTGCCGGACTTGGCAGGCACTACTTCTGGATGCATGGAGGAATGCTTTTCAGATGGGCAATGTGTCATGGGTCCTAAAGCGGCCAAGACTCAGCAAATAGGAGTGGTGTGAGTCGGGAGGGGGTTGAGCTTGTACTGCTCACAGCTGCTGGAAGACACACACATCCCTCTGTTCCGTCTTTATCAGCTACACACACATTTTATGTGTGTGTATGTGTGTAGGTAGATAGGTAGATAGGATAGATAGGATAGATAATACAGATAGGATTGATAGATGGACGCCATTTGTGTTTAGTGGAGAGAGAGAATGACCAGAGCAACCTCCAAGACACATGCAGGAAGGGTGTGACCCTAGTCCCTTCTTTATTCCACCACTAAACACAAATGGCTTCCATTCTTGGCAAGAATGAGATCATATGGGCCCCCTGAAGGAAGTAGGGTTTGTGTTACTGAACTGTTACTTGTGAACACACACATATCTCTCTCTCTCTCTATCTATATCTATATCTATATCTATATCTATATCTATATATATATATATATATATATATATATATATATACATACAGTTATGGTTGTTGGTGTTTTGATCCAATTAAGCATTCATGTGAATTAATTCCACATGCTTGACACATAAGCGTGTTGTAAAAAGCTTTATAAGTTGATTTATGCTGTAGTCCAGGAATTTAAATCTCATATGCAAAAGACAAGTTGAGACAGTGTTATGCTTGCCATAGTTAGCAGCAGAGAGTACTGAATTAATTTGAAAACAACGTATACAACAGGGTATGGTTTAAAATGTGTTGCATTGCCCAGGCATGTAAAGTTTCACATTTTAGGGGACCTGTGGTTGTTACAAAAGTGAATCAGAGAAACTTATAATTATAAGAAACTTTTATAATTATTATTGTAAGCCTAAGAGTTTTTTTGTACTTGAAATGTCATCATATCATATATAGGGGAAATCATTTTTATGTCTGAGAGAGTACATATTTGCCTAATTATTAATTCTAAACAATTATGTACATTGTAAATAATCAACCAGTTTGTTCCATCAATTTGACATGGCATTTTTTCTTCATCCATGCAATTTGGCATACCTAATAATAAATGTGCAGTTCATTCATTTATTCACTGTCTTTTACCACCACTATATCCTGTTTTGTAGTGTGGTTGGTCTTATTCTTGAAACAAAAGGCAGGAAACACCCTGGACAGGTTGCCAGTCCACACACAATTGGACATAGGGCACTTTTTAGTTACTCCAGTTGGCTTGACTACATGTCTGGACTTGTGAGAGGAAACTGGACCACCTGGATGAAATACACACAAACAAAGGAAGAACATTCAAGTTCCTTACAGAAAAAGACACTGGCTACCCATCAGGGCAATAAAACACAGGCTCTTCATCAAACACACACAGCAAAGAAATGTGTTGAATAAATGTTGAAGTAAACAGTTCTGCTGTCTAAAAATAATTGATTTATCTGAAATGAGTCATAGATTTGAATCGTGGCACATTTGCAGCGATTTAACTGTGTCATCCTTGTTACATCCCTAGTTGTAACTAAGCTCAATGCAAGCAATTGAGGGTTGGAGGTCATGTTAAGGAGCCCAACAGTTGCCTCTCGGTAAGCAATAAGCAATGGGGCTAGAATGATCAGTCGTCTAGTCGCCCAGTATCTTATTTTGACAGAACAATGCTTAGACATTTCAAATTGTAGCCTACTGTCTGTCTGTCCTAAGCACCCATGTAGCTGTGTGGTACCAGCTGCTCCATTCGGTCCCCCATACCAAAACAAAAACCATTAAGGAAGTGTGGTACTGAGGTCCTCAGCCCTAATGGCTCAATATGGGCCAACCGATGTTTTTTAAAGATATACTTTGCTTGCTAACACTGGCAAACAACCTCTTTCTTTATGTTAGAATGACAGCAAACAAATGCAAACTTCAGTAAGAAGATAATTATGCAAAGGGGCAAGCACACTTACACAAACAGACACACATGATATCTGAGCATTTAAGCTTATAAGCCATGCAAACGTTGGCTGTGAGACAGTTTAAGTGGCCAAACCAGTTGTTGCTGAAGTGGACACAAATGTTTGGGAGCAGCTTGTGATGTTTCATACTCAGACCTTCCAAGTAGTATCCTGTTTAGATAAATAACATTAATAATAATGCTTTTCCCCTGGATGTTTCCCTATTCAAATACATTACAGAACGTGCAGGGCTTATGAACAGCACTGACTCAAGTATCAAAGTTTTGTTTTCGCTACATTTCCCAATAGTGAGATAGTAGTGTCACTACTTTAAGTTGTAGTGAAATCAAGTTGTCTGTTAGAAGTTGACTTTTATTAACTCATTTGTAAAGTGATGTTGGAGTGTTATATTTGTACCCAAGAGGCATGATTTAATAAGGTATGGGTATGTTTATTTGAATAAGCAAAGTTCGGAAGAATATTTACATATTGCTTAATGCCTAAATATTGCCTATAATATTTACAGAGGATTCAGGCAAGCAGAAGTACCAATTTATAAGTATTATCATAGTAACAATGCAGACCACAATCCTCTGTGGCGACCCCTAATGGAATCACAGTAAATAATAAAAAATATATATATAATAGTATAACAAGAGATTAATCATTTGTGGTTGGCCTTCAATAATAATTTGAGCAAATGTGGAAATGATTTGTCACTCTGCCGTGTATTAGGGGCATGACCAGAGTGTTTTGTTCTATGTTTTGTGTTACATGTCCTGCGAGTTGTTGATTAGATAAATGAAACTGAGTGAATTTATTATGAATGTATTATTACGTATTATACAAATTAGGTTATGCTATTAGGTTTTATTGTAGTTTAAAAAAATAAAGAGATGATACATTAGAATAGTTTTTTTCTTGAATGGTATAGACTATGTGGGACTATGTGAGAATAGCTTAGACTGTGGGTTTGAAATTCTAGGCAATTCTAGACAACAATTACATCGTTTTTTCACCTCATGCTCTTTAAACCAATGGGATGAGGTGGCACGACATGCTAGCACATCAACTAACCTCTCCCTCCAAGTACCAAAATCTGTTTTAAAGGCGATTGGCAATTGAGTCAGATCTTACGAAAGGGAACATCATGACAGAATCAATCGATAACTGATGATTTATATTCTACTCGAATAAGCTTTTGTCAAGCACTCATTACACAGCAGACATGTCAGGGAATGTAGTCAGCTGAGCTTTCTGATCGATGGGACTCTTCCCACAGGCCTGCTGTGTGCAGGAAGAGTCTGAAATGTGTTGACCTTCCCTTTAATACTGCACTGAGCTAATGTTTCTGAACAGGGAGCCATGGTTACAGTTCATTAGAGAAAAGTCATGAAGAAGCTCTTTTGACATGTTTTATAATGTTTTATTCTTTTATATATGTTTTATTAAAAGCACACAGCACAGAAAGTACTGTGAAATCCATCTTAGCTAGTGATTACATTCACATGAATGGAATAAAAACTGTATACCTTAGTCTGGAATAGCAAGATCTAAATAAAGTGTAACAAAATGATATTTTGCCTGCATGTTCAGTGTATGAGGATTCAAGAGGAAGGAGATCGTAGCTACATTAGTGTTAGTACTTAAGAGCATGGCTAGCATTACTTATTTTACTTGAGTTAGCAATCATAGCTGTATAAGTATTAGTACTATAGAGCATGATTTGCATTAGCATTATATTGTTTGATTTTCTAATTTGTGCCGTGGAGTACAAAATAAATTTTACCTTTGTTAGAAATACCATGATTTATCAAGCTAAGAACACTGATTGGCCACTGGCTCTGTGTGATAAGAAAAGTAACCTACTTTTGGATGCTTCTTCAAAAAGGAACAATTGAAAATAATTATGTGAATAAATCAGACCAGAAACATGAATAGCGCTAGTATGCATAGCGTCATGAAACATCTGACTGCCTCTGCAAAGAAATTAAACTGGGTTGTGCTTGGATCGTTTGGCAAGACAATGATTTAAAATGTTAACAAATAAAAAAGCTGTGGTGGACATGTAATAACCTAAAAACCTGAAGTATCTGGAGAGATTTTGTAAATTAGCTTTAAACAAAGGTACAATGTGTTCAATGACATATAAAGCTGATACTGAGCTTTCTTTCAAAAAGCCTTTTCTTACACATCCTAACCAAGGATGCCTGGATCCTGCATCTGCTTAAATACCATCACAGGGTTTAGCTATTACGCCAACACTAGACAAGAATTTTTCCCTACGCAGCCATTGTAGGCTCACACTCCTTGAGGTCTTCACAGCATTGCATTGTATTAATTCATGACCTTTTAGTTTTTTCTTGAATTGTACGTGGGGTGTTTTGAGTCACAGGCCACTCATAGACCAATTGCAATAAATAAACTCTTTAGCATTTAGCTGTGAAATTTACAGGCACCTCGCTCACACTCATAAAAAAACTGTAATTCTCATCCCTGCAGTTAAACACTCATCGTACATATTTATCTTAAAAGTTGGCTTCTAAATAGTCTTTGAACGACAATTTTAACTATGAGAACAAAATACACAGATTATATTTGCACATCTGGGAGTTTTTAAAACAAGACAAACTGGTACAGATGGAAATATGGAGTATGAATTCCCTCAACACGATCTATCTATTTCTGCGATCTATTCTAACTGTAATAGTATCTAAAAGCCTTTAGAAAAGCACATTTTAAATTGCTAACTGCTGGGCATGGTAGCAGGATAGAACTAATTTGCTATAACACCCAGTTGCACACAAAGTGTATTTGTCATGTTTTAGGGCTTGGCTGCTGTTAAACTCATGATACACCATTTCCTGTGCTCTGTTTATAGTTATTGAGTAACCTGCTTGCTCAGTTCTAATACTGCTTTAGCACCCAGCAGAACATGTAAAAGAAAAGCATGTATGTTTTCTTCCTAAAGAAAGCTGAAAGATCTTTAGTATGATTTCATATCTCAAAGTTTATGTAGAAATTGCTTAACCAATATCTTAATAATGACAAAATCAGTGCATATGTCCCCTGCACATTTACACACGTTTTGATTTTTTTATTAGCACGAGCAACTTGCACAAAAGATCAAATGGTCAAAGACATTTCCACACAGTTCTACATTTGAATTATACAAGGCATTCTGCCACCATCCCTGTTCAACATGTACATTGAAGCCATGATTACTGAGGATTTTAGG
>JAYDZG010000039.1:19273203-19285013 GCA_034509265.1 Microcambeva bendego
TATTTATATTATTATATTCAAAGAATGCCTAGACAGAAAACCTACTTGTCCTGGGTGCCAATGATATTGATCTGTTCACCATGTAGTGTTTAATAAACAGACACCACACTACATTTACAGCTATGAACTCCTGTATTGTAAGAAAAGACATGTACAGGAAAATGTTGAAACCAAGAAAATGAATAACTAAGATAGACTATGCAAGCCAGAAAAGCAGACATTAAAAAAAAACAACAACATAAAAGTCTGAAAGGATATTAAAGTTATTATTTTATTTTATTGGAGCTTTGACAAAAGTACAAAGAAGAGATGTGAAATGTTTTACAGTTATTTTCATCGTTATGGCAGCATGTGTCGCTCTAAAATTCCAACATACTAGAAAGTCACCAATTTAGGTTTGTTTTGGACACTAATACATCTACATACCATGACAGATGTTGACCTCTGCACCTTCCTCTAATAGCAGGCTGGATGTTCCTTTTTATCTTTGGCACAGATAACTCAACACTGAATAATTTGAAGAAGACAAAAAATGTGTAAAGGCATTTAAAAGAAAAAAACGTTTAAGTAATTGGATTTAAATTAGGTTTACATTTTCAAAATTAATTGAAGTTGTACAGTCACAATATTTAAAGGCATTTTATGTAGTTTTGTTAGTTAAATAGATATTTGGTACAATTAATGAATCACAGCTTCTTGTTTGTTATTTTTATTAAAAATAAAATGTAATATTTTATAATACAAATCATGGATCATGAGATATCCACCTTTTTGGGTCACTCAAATGAGCTTTAAGGAAAATAAGATGTTCGTGTGAGGATTTTCACCACTGGCTTCATCCTAATTATTGCTGAATGATGCTGGAAAAATGCATCACAAACGAAGGTGACGATGTTAAAAAGTGATGTTTGAAATTCTTATGAAATCGAGTTTAAAAATGTTCATAAATATTTTGAAGAACAATCATTGTGTGCCAAAGATTTAATTCTAGAATCTTATATGCACAGCAAAAGGACGCCTCGCACCAGATTAAAACAATTAAAAAGCATCTAACATTCAGATCATATCACAAAGTGTGCGTGGAATAATAATAATAATCTGCTACAATTGCAAACAGGGAAGGCTAATTACAATAGCAAAGCCATTTTACAATGTTTTTACAGTGAAGAGCTTTAATAAGCTGTTATTTCATGCATTAATAAATATTTTACACAACAGAAGGATCGGGTCTCTGTTTGTCATGTCTACTGCTGAGAAATTCAACGTGACTGAAATTGATAATAAAAACCTGCATATTTTTGTGTTGTTTTCAGGATAAGGTGGAGCAGCTAAAGGAGGAGGTACGCGTGCAGTATCGGAAGATGCAGCAGCTTCTCGAAGAAGATCTAGGGAAGACTCTGGAAGTGCTGGAGAAAGCACGAGTGAAGTTCTGCCAGGAGAATTCCAGCCAGGTTCTGCAGCTTAATGAACAGCACCAGGAGGCCAAGAAGCTGCTCAGCTCGGTTCAGGTGCTGTTCGACAAAGCAGACGACATCAACTTCATGAAGGTGTGGTGTCTTTGTTTGCTTTCTTTAACCCCTGTTTTATTTCATCATTTTTATGCACATGCCAATGCCTACAAGGACACAATCAGTCACTTGAGTGAACGCAGCGTGTACATGTGAGAAATATTTTAACACAGCATGTGTTCGTCTCCAGATCGGAGCTTCCAAATCTTTCTCATGCTCACAGACAATTCAGTCATCAGCCAGCAGACTGTTGGGATTTTTTGAGTTTGTGTGTGTGTGTGTGTGTGTGTGTAATACAATCTCTTATTTTTTTCTTTTTCAGAACACAAAGCCTGTGAAAATTCTCATGGATAGGTAAGTAATTCACCAGGGTCAAGAAAAAAGAATCTCAAATTAAAGAAATCTAATCTGTTTATTAAAAATTAGTATAAATTACATTTACATGTGTGGCATTAAGCACGACATACAGAAGTGCTTCCACAGTAAACATTTCCTTACTCTAGTTTTAGGAGACACAAATGTGAAAGCCTGTTAGACCAAAGTTTCGGATATATCTGGATCTGCCTAAATTACTCGAGCAGATACAATGTACTCACACAGAAAATGAATTAAGTATTATATGCACAGTTGAAAGGAAATGTAATAACACAATTGTTCCAATTAGTAGACACATTTATCCAAAGAGACTTATTATTATGATTCAATATAATTTGAGCGGTTGGTATGGCTTTAAGAAAAACCTCATGATTACTAGTCTGGTAAAATATAGGACTCCTTTATTCATGGTTGCAGTTAATAGAGAGCAATAACAATAATGTAGAATTTAAAATTCAAAGTAATAAATGGTTGACTCTATAATGCAGCAGTAATACAACTATATAAGTAAAATTATTTATACATATGTTTTACATAATGTATATTCAAGTGTAAGAAAAAGGGTGTGGGAGAAAGATCTCTGAGTTATTGTATTTAAACTGCTGAGCTACCCTGGCCTACCACATAGCTGTCACATGTACAGTATATGGCCAAAACTATGTGGACTTCAGATCATTAAATGCTTGTTTGGGGTGGCACTGTGGCTAAGTAAGTAGGGCTCTCGCCTCACAAGAAGGTCCTGGGATCGATCACCAGATGGGGCAGTCCGGGTCCTTTTTGTGTGGAGTTTGCATGTTCTCCCCGTGCCTGCGTGCGCTGACACTCCATTTATGCAGAGTTAATAAATAAATGCAAATCTGTAGCCCCCGAATTTTAAAGTGTGTCTGTGGGAATCTGTGCACATTCCATGCCACACTACCAAATTGTGTTATATCATTGTGTGGGATTCTGCTTTATAATATTTTTGAGAATTCTCTACTATGCATCTCCTATCAAAAGTGATCTGAAATGTTTGTTTTAAATGACATGGATTATATGAAGCTTGATGAAATTAAATTTATGGTATAAAATATTGTGGTGCGTTTGTTACATTATTTAAAATATGCATCTTGTGATTGACATGTTTATTATGTTTTTACCTTTACTATGCAGATCTCAGACATGTACAGGCAGTGTGCTACCTCCCTATAAAGCAGGTCATCTTAACTCAAAAATCTTCCTCTCTGAGATCTCCAAAAAGGAAAAGAACCTACGGAAAATGCTGGAAGGTATACTCCCTCTGCAAGTCAGCATTACTGACACCCTTTGATCTCCGATCTCTATTTCTTCTAATTTTATTCATGCCTGTTTCTGTTCTCTCCTGTACTCAGCACCCTTCACTGCTCCGGCACACTTTCTCCAGAGCGTCCCCGTCTACCCATGCAGCTCGGCACCGGAGAAGCGCAAACACTCCAGCGCCTTCCCCGAGAGCAGCGCGAGCTTCATGGAACCCTCTTCGGGCTCGGCGAGCAAGAAGCAGTTCCTGACTCCCGGTTCCAGTTTGGCCGAGGGCCCGCCCGTGGCCCCCTGCAGCTCCGCTCAGCACAACGTGAGCCTTAACAGCGGCGGTGGTTCTGGGGGCGGCGCTCAACCTGTCCATCATTCTAGTTCTGTCTTTAGTCCTGCCCACTACCCCAATGCTGGCTCCTCCCAGCAGGCCGTGCTGCCTCAGTACAGCGGGCGCAAGATCCTCATGTGTACCATGGACAACTGCTACTGCTCCAGTATGCCCTCTGTGTCCGGTCACCGAGCTCACCCACCCTACCCCCGCTCCTCTTCTTTCCCCTGGACGCAGGAGTTTTCCCACCCCTTGCCATCGGCTCCCTCCATGTCCCAACCACTACAGGGCCTTTCTGTGCGCAACTGGATCGACGCCTCACAGAGCCACAGGCACCCCTACTTCTACGGGCTGTACGGCCAGTCTTCTACTAAACACTATGTCACTAGTTAACTTTCCTCTAGCATTTTTGGGTGGTTTATTTGAAGTTGCTTCCTTCCTTCTTTCTTTCCTTCTTCCTTTCTTTTTCATTTTACCCTTGTGTTCTTTTGGTTGCATTTAAAGGAAATGAAAGATTGCTATTGAAAATGGCACTTTGTCGCCTTTTATATTAGCAGGGTAACATTCTCTCAACCACAAAATCACACCATCTTCCATCTTAACTCTCAGAAAGCTTTTTAAATCCCTGCTGGTTTCTGTGCAGTTTTTAATAAGGGAATCTTTAAAAAAAAACACGTTGCAGTTGTGCTTTTAAAATTACAAACAGATCTTGGATAATTGCACATGCTGCTGACCTAGAGCAGACAATGTTGGGCTGAAAGTGAGGTCGATATAGAGTTTTCTCCCAGCCCCCTCTTCCTGCCTTTAGGGTGTCTGGTGAGGAGGAAGCCTTGTTTTAACATCAATTCGGTCTGTTATCCACCAAAACAGGGAGGTAGGGGGAAACGCCTCATTAACAGTGTTTACGGGGGTGTCAAAACCAGACGATGCTTCTATCAACATGGGTGCTTAGTAAAAGTTGCTGATATAAAAAAACATAATGAGTAAAAAAGATAATTAATCCTGTTTATTACTCATATTACTCAATTCCAGTACAGCTGGTGTGTGTAGCTAGTTCTTCTAGGCCTACACTAGAGAACACGACGTCACAAGCTGAGATGGAGTTGGGATCAATTCATCCTTAAATGTTTAAAAGGGGACAAATCTAGATTCTTGTTTTTTTTATTTCACTGATGGCAGATCTAAAAGAATAAAGCAGCACTCACAGGTGTTACAAAGACTTTCAAAACCAGAACTACATATTTTCCCAGAACTAATCTTTCCTGCATTCTGCTTCCTGTTGGGTATGATACTTCCTGCATCAAAGCACATGTATGACATGTTCAGGACCGTCAGCTTCTGCACTTACTGTTTGATCATACATTTACAGAGAAGTTATATCCTTCCTCTTTAAGCCCCGCACTGGTCGGGTCAGCGCTGATTGTTAGGAACATGCTACAAATCTGTTGACTTCCTGTTAGTGACTGTAAGCTGTTCGAAAAGCTTTTTCTTGCACCCTGTGCCCCCATGATGATAATTGGGTTTGGATAGAAAAAAGATTATTGACATTTTTTCATGTATTTTGTACAAGAGAACAGACTGTTGAACTTCTGAAAGTCGATTCCTCATGCTTCGAGAGAGTATTAATTGTTTGTTGAGATACAAATGTATACAGTACAGTCTTTTTGTACATATTTTGTGCAACACAGAAGTGTGGCTCTGATCTTAAAAAAAATAAACAGCAGTTACTGGAGTCAGATCAGTGTGCTGTTTGTTCGTCTATCTAATTTTTAAAACTGATTTACAGGGTGTCGTCGTGTTGTGGCGCCTGGGTCCGAGGGGCCTAAATTTGCTGCACGTCCTTAATTACTGTCTCTGAGTAGTTTGACAGATTTGGTAATGTCTACTGAGATTACAGATTCAGTTTGCCCATTCCTCCCACCTTCAGTACTTCTACAGTTTCAATTTATTGCACCTATTATAATCCAGAAAGATAGTTTTTCATTGTGATGGAGCACCAGGTGAGTTAATGTTGCTCATTTCCAGTTTTCTTTGGCTACAGACGAGGGCAGGTGGGGCATCTTTCACGGGGGTCTCATAAAAATGCATATGTGATGTACGTGAGTTGATGAATTAAAAAAAGATATATAAAAAGATATAAAGATATATTATTAACAGCTGTTATGCTATTGTGGCAGTTAGCTGCCAAGTGTATATACTAAGAGAGGGGGTCTTTCTGCCTGCAACAAAACAAATATCAAAAGATGATAATTAATGAGAACTTACATGATATTTTGCATACAACTATAGAATATCAATTATTAGGAGCTTTGTTTTTTCCAGTCTTAAGGTATCTGCTTGAGAACAGTTCCGGCTATAATGTGTTTAGAAATTTCATGTATATATTATAAACTATACTGTTGAACAAACTGATGTCGAGCAAGGCTTTCAAGTACTACCCTGGTCCCATACTTCCCCAGACTTAAAACTAACTGAGCTATATGGATCCTGCAGTCAAAATGGATCCAGATAGCTGTGACAACCTACCAAGATCTTAAGGATTTACTTCCAGCTCCTTTAGCTGCTGTGTGTGGTGGTTATAAGCTGATGGTTATAACAATGTGACTCAAAAGTGTGTATACTTAAAGTATGATTAGAACTTGTTCTTGTTTTACTTGGATTTTTTTTTATTTTGCATAATATTGTAGAATATATTATATAACTTAGGAGCTTTATCCTTACCATCTCCTTGACAACAGTTCTTATAATATTATGCTCAGAAATATGGTCATATATTCTTATATAACCCTGATTTAAATACATTATGAACCAAGATTGGTTATATGAAACATATGCTGTTAGGCTTGTTGTGTACTGAAGAAATGATTTACAATATAAAGCAAAAAGTTTATAGGGTGAAACTTTGTGATTTCTTGATAATTCTGTGATTGGCCCAGCTGGTAGTGTGGGTGGCAAACTGCACCAGACTCCTAGTTTGGATTTTGCCTTTAGTCACTGTCTGATAGATTGGTGTTTTCTTTGCATGGCTGAGTGGGATTCCTCTGGAGACTGTTTTTTTTTCCACCTCCCAAACACACAGCAGAAGGTAAATGTGCTACACCAAATTACCCATAGATGTAGTCTGTAGTTTTGAAGTGGACAGCCACCATGTTTAGTGTTTCTATTTTCCTGATTTGCTTCCAGGGTTTCAGGGTTACTACCAGACCCAGTGCAAGGTAAAGCAGTCACCGAGGAGGAATGAATAATGTAATGGTCTTCGACGGTCTTCTGAGCAACTGGACCTGTAATCATTTGCTCAGAAGAATTGTTCATGAGTTTAAGAATGTGTTGCTACTGTTTGTTGAGCTTCATGTTGTATAACTGGAAATATTTAGCCTTCCTGTAAAAACTCCATTGCTCACCCCTGAGTCATTGTACCACCAACAAGCTGGGTGGCTGTGAAAGTCTTGCCTCAAAACGATGGCAGGTCATACACAGGATAATACAGCACACACATTACTGTCATTGTTTACAGGTCTGTTCTAGCTCTTCCTCACCAGAGACTCCGCCAAGTAATAAATAATAATAATGAGGGATATGTGAAGTACACCAGGCAGCAATGTTAGCACACTGTGGAATTTTTTGAGTGAAGGGGGAGGCGGCGGTAGGAGGATGGAGAAGCAAAGAGAAACGGAGAGTCATCAGTCTCTGAGAGAAGCTTATCATTTATTTATGGAGTGTAACGTTCCTGCCCTTCTCCCACTGCCCTTCACATCCGCACTCATTACACTCACACAGAGCTCCGCCAACACTTTGTGACCAATTAGAGATTTTAGCAAAATCTATCTTACTCTGGCTTCTCTCTTTTTCCCTTTCTGCTTGGTGTGGGTGGACACACCATATGCTCTAAGCTCTCCACAATGGGTTTGTTTTTCCTAGCTCCGCTGTCCCATGATGCTAATCACACTGGCTGCTCATGCGGACCAACTGCAGCCCGTGGGAGGACTCTGGCCTCCAAAACCATTGATTGCAAAATACAGTAGAGGGCTGCTTTTTTGCATGTGATTCTTTCTCTGCTGGTCACAATCCAGAACTGAGCAGAACAGATTACACCCGACAGGACCCCAAACCCCTTAACTCAGTTCAAACTGAAATGTTTCCCTTTTTTCAACTTGGGGTGTGATATTAAGAGCATGAGAGTGAAGAAACAAGAGGGACAGTGATAAGGGAGTAGATGTATTCATATGAAAACTGTGGGGCCCATCACAGGCAGTGGATTCTTTGGTGTCGAGTACTCTGCAGCTCACATTTACACACTAAGCAAGTCCTGCATCGCTTTTCTATGTTGGCTGAAGTGTCACATGTGACAGCTGATCAGATTAAAGAGAATTTGCTTTGAGCTCTTCCCTCCTTGCACATGCATTATTAAACCATGCCTGCGATTGGGTGCAACCTTCTTGAATCACAAAGCTAAGGGGAGAAAGGAATAGCATTTTTAATGCAGTAGTGTTTATAGTATTGAACATTTAGATATATTTCAAACAACAAAATGTTGCATTTAGAAACTAAAATGAATTGTATTGATGATTTTACTTTTCGTTAGGTTTTAGTTTAGCTCACAGAAGCGTAGTTTTGTAGCATCATCAAAAATGTCAGTCTAAAAATTATTCACCAATCAGAACAAAACAAAGGTCAGGTAAGACTAAAAGATTTTTTGCATGATCACAAAAGGACTATTCACTAATATATGAAGATTTTTATATTGTTGAGGTGCATTTTACAAAATATACTGTTGCATTACACATAGTCAAAATGAAACTAAAGAAGTCAGTTTACTGAGTTATATTAGGATTTTTTTACGTTGATTACAAATCTGGTTATTTTACCAAGACTGCAGCTAAAACAGTTACCAGACTTTAAGCATTAATAACTCAAAACATCTCCATCGCCTACTAATCACCTGAATATAATCATATTGATTTCTTTTCGTATTGTTTCTTGAAGCGTTTACGTTATTAGGAATCCAAGCATTAAACATGCAGGAACCGTGTGGTTTTTATTAGGATTCCTACCAATTGTCACATAACCTCAAACTTCAATTGCTGGAATGTCCATACAATGTCATTGCCATATGCTCATCATAAAGCACACATATACTGCTCTAATCCAGAGCTTCAAAAGCACAAAGCAGTGTGTACGAGGTTAGTAGGGTGTGGCAAAACAATATGGTATAATCCAATGCTAGTTGGCTCCATCTAGATAGTCTTAAGCAATCAAAGACTGTCCTGTGAACGTGAAATTTGGCATCTGTGTTGGGCATTTGTGTCCTACCCTCCATGTGTTGTGCCACATTGGGCTAATATTTGCTTGTATCCTGGAAATCACCACTTACAGATACATTTTAGTCTTGTTTTTATTTGCCCGTCATCATTAATAAGAATGCAGGACTATTTTGTTATGATTGATGTATTTCATGTATGTATTTTACTTCTACGTATTTTTTGGGAGGTCATTTTGGTTCAGTAGTGGTAAATCTGTAGATGTTAAGACAAGACTGCAGTTCTCTCCTGAGACTTTGAAGGACTTCTGACTGTGGAATCTGGAATTCTGACTTGGAAATGCAGAACCAACATCAGTTTGTACACAACAGCTGTTTCGTGCCATCTTATGCTCCCCATAACATTCTCATTAGTCATGGCTCTGAGAAAGTCTTTGTCTAGTCTTTGTTGATTAAGTATGGAATGAAACACTTGGGCTGTGCAGTTACAGGGAATGCAGTACTGAAAAAGTAACTGGATCTTTTGAGTAATATGTGGGGAACAGTTGTGTGAGTGCAGAGAGCAGTAGATAAGCTACAGTCAGTAATTGTATAACCACATTTAAAAAAATCTTTAATCTTACCAGTCTTAAAAGCAGGGGGGACGCACACAGCAAAAGCCTGAGTTTAATATGTTGTAAAACAGACAGCGTATGAATGAGTGAATTGTTTTAAAAGCTTTAATTTTAATCCTTATGTTTACTACTACATGTTCATAACAGTTCAGTAGACCCAAGAATACTGATTTATTAATTCATTGGTTCATTTACTTCAAAGTATCAAAACAAGAAAAAAAGTTGAAGACATATTCCAGTGATGTTTTTTATGAAATAATTAAAGATTGTGTTTTATCCGACCAAAAGCAATATGAGATTAAATATTTGGTCAGAGGGGTTCGTGCCTTCATTCCAATTAATGCCATTTTCTCAGTGTCTTGTATTGTAGAATCATGTACATTGATTTTACCTGACGCAAACCTGGATCCTTAGTAATGGCCTTTAAACACTGTCCAGAATTTCAGTTTTGCATATGTATTTGAATCTATTAAGATAAGGCATATGAGACCTTTTAGCCAACTACACACTGTCAGACAGGTCAGAATGATTGTATCTTAGTATAGATATAAGCAATTTACTTCTGTATTTAGTATTAACAGTAACTCAAACTTCTGAAACCACCAGGGATGAATAAATGAATATTTTACATTTGCAAGTGGAACTCAAAGAAATAATACAATTAAAATTACAAAGTAAAACTAAGTTATATTTATTAACTCAGATATGTGTATTTTTTTCAATCTGCTTCGTATATCTAAAAAAAAGAAACATTACATATTGAATTCCAGGCCCCTAGATTAATAATGAGGGAAGAAGTGAGGGAAGTATGGATTGCTCAGGTAACAAAGAGGGTGGCCAGGGCGGCAGATTGTTCTTAATGTCTGGATACTCATTACAGAAATATGAAACCAGGGGTTCTCTGCTGCATTTGGAGGCCTGACTCATCCTGCACTCTGTGCATGTCTTTGATTAGACCAGGGGCTTTTGGAAACAGAAGTGTGATGTGTCATAGAGAGAAACGGGTAAATGTGTAGGCCGTAACAGCAGCGAATGCAGAGCAGAGAAGCAGCTGCGTAACAGCTGAGAGAGGCTTTCCCAACGGAGCTACAATGCTGAAACACACCTTCACTGATGCCCAGTGAGCACACCACAGCTGTTCCACACAATCACAAACACACTGCACCCAATTAACATTTACATTAGATGCACATGAATATGGTGATGCTCTGACAGTGAACATGCACTTACTACTTTTATCTACACCCACACGCAGAAAAAATATTCATATACCAATACACACCTACACATACTCGCATCCGTAAAGTCACAAAAAACCCACAAGAACATGGAAAATTCACATATTCTCACCTCTAGACATACACATGAATACAGCACCTCCAGAATTGCATATTAGCACCCATTTAGTAAAACAGGTTTTTTAAAAAATCGCTTGTATCAGTATCATGCTGTAAAACTCATTGATGACTCATTCATTCTGATGAAAATTGTACATGTACAAGGTTCCTAGGGGGTTCGGGGGAGAAAACGCTACATCACCAGCCCTTCACCACACTTTAAAGTGGGCAACTGTTTATTTTCAATGTAGTCATCATATTGTAATGTCAAACCCACGTTGACAAAACAAGTCCCAGTAACAAACTCTAAGCCCTTATGTTTGTGCCAGGATAAGAGTAAGAAACCAGCACATTAAGATACCAGCCAACATGGGACATTAACTGTACATACAGTAAACACATGTACATACACTATCATATGATCGAACTGTTTCAGTCAGAGAGATAAAAGAACTCAAATCTAACAGTGCGTGTATAAAATGTCACTTACTATAACCTGTACCAGACCGGCCTTCACTCACTGTTTCCAGTGCGTCATCATGACTGTGACTGTACATACTGAACTGCATACCAGTCACATTACATTATTAAATGTATCGGAACGTATTATTTGAATTTGGCTTGAGTAAATGTTTTGATCAGATTATTTTTGTTGTTTTGTATCATTGTAACGCTGTTTACTGTTCAGAAGAGAAATCCTGCCCTGCATCACCAGCTCTTCAGCATACCTAACAGTGGGATATTGTCATATGATTGTAATGCGACAACCACCTTGAGTGTTTATTGCCAACAGTGTGTGTATAAAATGTCACTTGCTAAAAAAATGAGATGTTAAAATCGAAATGTAGGTTTGTTAAGATCGATGTTAAGATCGAAATGTAGGTTTAGATGTAATCTGTGAGACATGCTTTCCCTCACTGTTTCCTGTGTGTCATCATGAATCAGTCAAGGTCAGTAAGTTTAACAACTTTGTGACTGTACAGACTGAACTGGAAAACAGTCACCATGAGATTTTTTTTTTCATCATGCTTTACACTCAAACAAGAAAACACAGATTCTAACATTCACACTGAAACACTATATATAGATATATATGTATATATGTATATATATATATATATA
>JAYDZG010000039.1:19320008-19331870 GCA_034509265.1 Microcambeva bendego
TGAAAGAATTGAAAGAATAAATTGCCACCCAGTGTTGGCAGACTAAGTCATGTAACAAGACAAATTTGGCATAGAGATTCATAAGTAATCATCCTGTAATTCAGTAGCAAGACCAAGCACACAGGCACCATCTGAAGATAATTTATTATCAAAATACACTAAAAACTTTACTTTACATTACAGTATTTAAAAAAATAAAAAATAAAACTAGTTCCAGATTGCACACCAAAAGCTTATATTTCCCTTAAAATGGTGCGTTAGTGCTGGTCAGTGCCATCAGAGAAAAAATACATAGGTTAACACTTACGCCAATAACATTTGCTGCGTAAATGTGACTTCATCTGAAATGCTTCCCATCCAAAAATGAAATTCTTACTGAAAATTTCTAAATAAAATAAAGCACAACATAATCCCCACCCCTAACAGAACACATTCATTTCAGCACTTTGCATACACAGTGCATTGTTGATCCAATAGCAGTAGAAACTTGTGCCGAGGATTCTTCCGTCTGTACATAATGAAGGAAGAAGACAATAGAAAAGCCTGTTAGTACGTCATTTCAGCACAACAGAGGTGAGGAGCTGACTGAATGCCATCTGCACCACTTTGGATCAAAATAAAGATGTCGGATATGGTGGATATAGTGATCGATTTGTCTGGCTGTGCGTACACATTGTCTGACATTTGAAAAACTCTTTTACACATCAAGCAAGTTATTTCTTGTGGTGCAACTACATCTTTTTCGAGACATAAACAAATTACAGCCACTTTTGTTAAAGGAGCATTAGGCGATGTTTTAATGGTAAAAAGAGCACTATAACGACAACACAGGACAATAAATTGTGCCTGTTGGATCCGCAACATGTTGGCTTTGGTTCTAAGCATTGGTGGGCAAATACACTAGATTTCTGCACCACATGATTCTGCATCAATTATTAAGCATATTTATTATGCCTAAGAATATTTACATAATGTTCATACAAAGCAGTATGACGTCAACATATTTATTTACATTTTAATATATAATAATGGTGGCTGAAAAAGTTTCATGCCACTGTTTATTGTTGCCATGATGTTAACCAATGTAGACAGTGTGGAAACATCTGAGATTTGGCCACAACCGTGACATGTGCAGCAGCCAAGATAGGAGAAACATGTGTGGTTTAGCTTTGTTATTGAAGCCAATTATGCCAGTGTTAAGCACATGTATATTTTAATAGTAATTTGAATCATTGTATGATTAATGACAATTATATAAGAGCCTGGTTTTGAACAGCTTTGCTTGTTCTGTTTATATTGCCCTGGGTTATTGGTTCCTCAGCAAGTCAATGCAGAATGATGAACTAATGAATAATTTGAGGCAAATGCACCTGATAAACTCGAGAATTCAAAAAAAACCAATGACACAAGTATGTAGAATGTGTCACACACTGCAGCACATGCTGTGCATTAGTTCCATCAGGTGTGAACCCTGTCTGTGCCGCTAGAACAGGGACCAGCATGTTTGGACACTGAGTAAGCCGATTTGACATAGTAGGTCTTAGCTTATTGCTCCTTTAAGTAATATTGATTGTACTGTACTGAGTGTCATTTTGATCTGTGGCATTCATGAACCTGTTTATTTTTTAGATTGAAATTAAGCTTGCCCAGTTTTGGTTTGCGGCCTGCTGTGTTTAGCTGGACAGAAACCTGTGAATGAAATGTGGTTACCAAGGTAACCCAGGCCATGCTGGTGCTACAGTTACTCAAAACAATTTCCAATGAAAACCAATTTGAAGCAGAACACAGTACTTTAACTGTATAGATCTGTGATGACCATGACATCTAATCATTTTAATGCTCATGAACAAGCTTCACACATGCATTGGTCAGTAAAGGTAATTCAGAAATGATTCATTTCTGTTCCTTGAGACTAAATAAGATATGCCAAAACCTTGCTTTAGACTTTTTGTGGATATACAGCAGATACAATAGGTAAGATGTGTTCCCCGAGTCCAGACCAATACAGTTAAAGTAAAGCATCCATCCATGTAAAGTCGTTATTTGTCTTATACTTGCTTAAAAAGCAAATATGCAAGACAGAGTGTTTATAAAACTCTATAAAGGCCATGAACAGGCCTTCATACAGTAGATTTGATTTTTTTTCTTTTTATATTGTAAAGCACCAGAATAGCCTTATACAGCTGCCTAACTTTAAAGCTCGCATGCGCAGCGCGCTAGGGCATAAGGGATCAACTTTTCATCACGATCAGGTCCTTATTTGAGAGAAATGGCAGCACATGTGCCGAGTTAATGTACATCATCCTGGACACACAGCAAGCGGCAGGACCGACACTGGCAAGTCAAATACAGCCAAAAATGTTCTAATATGTATTAATTCAAGATGTAGTTAAATGCATTGCACTGGTAGAATGGTAAAAAAAACTAGTAGTGAAGACAGCATTCAATCAGTGGAGGAAAACAATGTTTAGACAAACAACGGAAAAATAAAGTGAAGAGTAATTCTACCTGCCCTAATGTTATAAGCTAAGTGAAAACTTATACAACAAACGAGTCTAGATTGGATCCATTCTAGTCCTATAATACACGACATTCTTGATGCAGTTTTTATTTTGAGTGATACGCCTTCATATAAAAAGTGAACCCTGAAAAGAAAGCTCTAAAAAGCAAATCCATACATACCTAACCACTGGACAAAAGACTTCACCATAGAGATGATACTCTTTATATCCCAGATATAGGGATACAGGTCATACAGAATAGTTCTGTTAGCCGAGTTGGAGAGTCTGGTGAACGTCTGTATGACAGCTGAACACATCTCCTCAAACTTTTCTGCCCTGGAATGCCATTCTGCCACCTGACAAGGCCAGAGAGCATGATTAAAAAAAAATTTCAGGCACAGATATAGTGAACAAGTTCTACACTACATATCATAGCAGCATTTACACATTGTTCCTATTTTAATTCCAGTTCCAATTTTACTACAAATTTACTTTCATCAGAGAACATAATTTTGGACCACTCAGCAGCAGGCCAGTCCTTTTTGTCTTTAGCCCAGACAAGACGCTTCTGACACTGTCTCTTGTTCAAGAACGACTTGACACAAAGAATGCGACAGCTGAAACCCATGTCTTGCATACGTCTGTGCGTGGTGATTCTTGAAGCACCGACTCCAGCTGCAGTCAACTCTTTGTGAATCTCCCCCACGGTTTTTTTAATGGGTTTTGTTTCACAATCCTCTCCAGGGTGCGGTTATTCCTATTGCTTGTAAACTTTTTACTATCTTTTCCTTCCCTTCGCCTCTCTATTAATGTGCTTGGACACAGAGCTCTGTGAACAGTCAGTCTCTTTAGTAATGACCTTTTGTGTCTTGCCCTCCTTGTGAAAAGTGTCAATGGTCGTCTTTTGGACAACTGTCAAGTCAGCAGTCTTCCCCATGATTGTTTAGCCTTCAGAACTATACCGAGAGACCTTTTAAAGGCCTTTGCAGGTGTTTTCAGTTAATTAGCTGATTACAGTGTGGCACCATGTGTCTTCAACATTGAACCTTTTCTCAATGTTCTAAATTTCTGAGATACTGAATTTGGGATTTTCATTAGTTGTCAGTTATAATCATTAAAATGAAAAGAAATAAACATTTGAAATATATCAGTCTGTGTGTAATGAATGAATATATTAAACATGTTTCACTTTTTGAACGGAATTACTGAAATAAATCAACTTGTACATGATATTATAATTTTATGACCAGCAACTGTAGTATCACGATCACTTACCTTTTCTGTATCGTTGCTTTTTGAGTTAACACTAACAATGCTGCTGTTGGCTCGGAGCCAGTTGAACTCTTTAAGCATCTGCACTGCCTTAGGTCCATGTTCATATGGCAAGTAGAAGAGTTCTGCCAGGAAAGTCAGGTCATCTAATGTAAGCACCTCTGCTGCGTATAGTGGCGTCTCGTCTGGTTTTAAAACATACACTTCTTTATTGAGCTGTTCATCAGTTTGCATGGGTGCGACATCAGCTGAATCTTCTTGAACAGACATTTCAGGAGTCTTTGATAAGCTCTCTTTATCAGTGTCCATGGGTCTAAGGTCCTCGGCCACTGTGGCTTTCACCATTTTAGAAAGGATTTGGTTAGCATTTTTAGCATCCTCCACTTCATCCTGTTTGTCAAGGACCATCTCCATGGGTTCCTCGTCTGAATCCTTTTTCTCAACCTCAACTTCCACCTCATCCTCTTCCTTTTGCAGTTCATCATTAAGAGGTACAGCTGGGCTCAAAATAGGTTGTTGGAAAACTGCAGTGACTGAAGTCAGCGGTCCCAAAGTAGGTGAAGCCAGCAAGGAAACATCAGTTGACGTACTCTTCACGCTACTATAAGCTCCCTGGCGGCCTGCCAAACAGGTTTTTGGAAGTGATTAATAACAAACTGTATAATTCAAAATACAGAAGCTACAGTAATTTTAAAAGCCCGTTAAATGTCAAGTTATTGTAAATGACATAAAAATACATTTCAGATTTATTTCCATTTTTATGTGACCTCCAATATGTATAGGTATAAAAATCTCAGTAGCATCCATTAAAGTGATTATAATAAACCCCCGATTCAAGAAAATAAATTGCAAACAGTCAAATTTGGCACAAAACCTCCAGGCCTTAAGTTGAACAGGAATTTTTATCTTTTAACAGGAAAAATGTTCGGGCATTGTATCAGGAGTGTGTCGAGTTTTTACATTCACTCTAGAACCTTAAACCAAAAAATCAAAGGATAAACTGTGGTATTTACTATTGTATTGATGAGGCACTCCAAATTCGCTGAGCCACTCAGTTAGAGCCAACTTGAGAGCTATCTGTGGACTGTACAAGATGTCCGTCTCAAGTTCCTCATCACTTCCTTCATTCTCCAACTTGATCTGAATGGACACTGTACTGTCTTCACCATCCGCTGTAACAATACACATACACACAAAAACAAAATTAGTTGCAATAAATAATGCATTCATATAGGCAAGCCCTATAGGTGAGGGATTTTTTTGTCATGCACTGTGCTATGGACCTGGCTAAATGTCCAACAAAAGAACAGGATTCTTCGCTGCTAGTGCAAATGTGAACTTAGGTTGCTGGTCACAAGGCTGGTGTAAGGTTGGCAAACTCACACGAGGGCAGTCGCATTGGCAAATGCATGTGATCTTCGGTCATTAAGTATTATGAGCAGCAGCATGTTATCTGAGTTCAGTTAATGTCTTTTATTTTTGTATGAGTTCAAATTATTAATAAAAAAAATGTGAGAAAGATTTTTTTGCAACCTTCCAAAGGCAGATAAATGAAACTTTGTCTCTCTTGAAGACCTACTTCTGTTATTGCACAAATGCACAAACAATATGTAAATGTCCTGACTGGGAATGTAACCGGATACATGTGTTTGATATTAATCATTAAATGGAAGAATAATATGTAATCAAGTACTGGGATGTTAGGTATATGTGGACTGCAATGAATTATTCACAGGGAAATCAGGAGCCATGATGCCAATATAAATGCCCCATAACAGAAATATCACTACTCAAACTATAATAACTTACTCATAACAACATCCTTTCTCACTCCATTCATGTTTGATTTGTACCACGTTGCTAATGTGTGAATGGCCACAAAGTTGGTCTCAAATTCACAGTTGGGGTTGGTGAGAACTCCTTTTAGCCGAGGGATGAGTTCTGTTGATCTGCCCTTATAAGGGCCCAGGAACAATCGCTTCTGATCATAGTCATTAGCATGAATGTTGTCCCAGATAACCAGAGGTCTTTTCAGAATCCTTGTGACCTCTTCAATAGACTCCACTGTTATGTCTTTGGAAACGACCTTTGGACCTTAAAACAGAAAAAGATCTATAAGCTTTGCACAAAAATGTCAAATTAGCCATTTAAAATATAACCATTTAGGTATAATTAAGGTATTAGGCAAAACCTTACCAGTCCATAAAATGTCAATTCCAGGAAGCAGTTTCTCACCAACTGTACACAAATAAGGGGACTGGGACACACTAGGGTAACAAAATGTTCCACAGTACTCTAGAAAAGCAAAATAAAAAATATATATAATATATATATTAAATACACATAATAAATATGCCAACATTACAGAGCAATAGAAAATACCTGTGGGGCAAAACAAAAAGGTTTCAGGTTCTCCCAAATATTGGAAGATCTCATTGGTGATAGAAACTTGTGCATGTGCAAACGAGCTAAACACTTCTTTGTCAGCTGGGCACATGTTGTGATCAATGTCATCAAAAAGTAGAGCAAATGATTTGCATCCAAAATGAGAGACCTGTGGGGGAAGAAAAAGAGGCAGTCAAAAGAAAATACAATGCTATACCTTTTGTTTTTTTATTGAACAAGTGAAAAAACTGGATTTTACCTGATCCAGCTTTCTTTTCAGCGTGGCAACCTCCTTCTGGTTCGAGAAGGTTATATCAAGGCCCGGGGAGATGGCATAAATAAATTCAATCCCATGCTCTTGTGCAGAACTTATCAGTGTCATAAGTTGTTCTTTGAAGAAAAGACAGTACATTAGAATTCGATTTATTAAGCAGTACATCCCATATCCTTACATGCCCATTTAAAGCACACATTAACATTTTGAACAGTTTTCACCTGCTTCCTCAACAGGGTACATCTCTCTCCAAAACATTCTATGTTTGTAGTCATCTTTAGGTGCATACAAATATGTGTTCAATCCCCATTTCTGCTCCCTGTAAAATGATCAGACACATTCATGTTTTTATAAAGCAGTTTTAATAGAGTTAAGATAATATTTACTTTGGTATAGATTACTGTACCGCCTAAATAATTCTTTTCTTTGTTCCATGGTCCATGGCCGACCATAAAAACCTGTTCAGAGTGATAGAGAGAAATAGAGATTTCACACACAACTCAACCAAACTACAGCATAATCTGTGAAAAAAGTTGCAGTTCAAAAACCCAGTGCTAAATAATGCTGGGAGGAATTACTATATACATTTTGATATATATGTATTTTATATTTACAAAAATAGACTGGCTATTTCGTATTACTGATTACTACAAGAACTGATACTTCGGTACCAAGTCGTTACCAAAGTTCTGAAAACAAACTGAATTGGTTCTCGCTTCCTGTGGTACCAGAGGTACCGAAGATTTGCCAGACCACACGCTAATGTCATAACGCTACTAAGCAGAGAAAGCTAAAACACTAACACCAGGAGGAATCATTGTGAGCTGCATCGCTCCCTTGTTGTTTAACTAGCCAAATGTTTATATCAGGTTATTTGAACGATCTATCTAGGTAGAGATTGCCTTGCGTTTCATTAGCATTGTACCATTCAAATCAGTGGGACCAGCATTAGCTACAAACAGCTACTGAATGCTTAAACCTCACTGACTAGCTCGGAAATACATACAAATACACACGTACACATTAAAAAATCATTTATTAACATTGAAAACAACTCTTTTTTTTCATATCCTTCCTGAATGAGGGAGCATCTGACGCTGACTTGTTCTCCACTGAATATAATGTTTATATTTGAAGGTGACTTAGTAGAGATGATTATAAAGCATCTAGAATTTGGAACAGCGTCCTTCTTGGTAGCATGGACAGGATGACATAAAATGTGTCTAGGTAGCATAACAATAGTAGTAAATGTAAATGCTATACCAAAATAAAGTTTTGTTTTTATTGGCACAATATAATTTTGTTTTAAATAGAAATATAGTTTTTATTTTTGTTACTTGAAAAGAACAAGGTATGAACTAATTTGCACTTTTGGCTGGAAAAAATAAAAGCATTTATGTTGACATACATTCAGTTCATCGTTTTTCTTCTTCTTCATGGTATCGAGAATCATGAAATTTTAGTGGTATTGGAACCGACATAAATTTCTGGTGTCGTGACATCCCTACTGAATATCATGTTACAACTACAGTTATGGGTGTATGTATTAGCAGTTTTGTTTTATTCCATTATAATACTTAATCTAGTTTATATAATAAAACAACACTGTTCATTTTAATCAAATATATACACATAAATAACAGGTAAAAAAAATACATTATGAAGTGTCTTTTGTCTCTTTCCCCATGCTGTGTATGTATTCTGTAGCTATTCATTATACAATTCAAGAATCTACACTCAAGGGATCAACTGACTCATCCAGGCAGATATGGGGCTTGAAACAGCAAAAATAGTTTAAATCTAAAATAGACATTTAGACTGTTGAATTAGTTTCACTTATCTAATCTAATCTGCAATTACTATTTAAGGTTCTAGACAATCCGTTTGTCATTATATATATATATATATATATATATATATGCTACTATAATCCCAGTGGCGTAATCCTTCAATTTTGATGCATTTTAAAAGGCTATAAAACCTGTTATTAATCAAATTAATTTATAAGCAATATTTTATAGAAGATATTTTTTATATAACCATGACATGTACATTACGTCATTGAGACCATCAGACAATCCAAACCAAGTGATGCTATCAGAAGCATTGCTTATTAATACCTACGTAATGCAAACATGTTTATTCTCTTTTCTTACCCTCCACCACGCCGCTGATAAATTTTCTGCGGCCTGTTTTCCCAGTCACTGCACTGTGTTCACCCACAGGGCTTTGTACATCCACCACTCCGACATCTGTGTCTGCAGAACACGGTTCGCTCTCAGACTGGGACAGGTCCACTAGCTGATCTTTCTGAACCATTTCCACTCTAGGTAAATGGTCACTATACCTCTCACGTGCACCAAACCAAGTCACTAATCTTTAGTCGAAGGCTAACTTTGCTAGCTAGTTAACTAGGCTAGCAGGCCAGAAGCCCCACTAGAGGAAAAAATAATATAGATATGAGATGCTGACCAATATAAATGCTGTCAGACCGTAAATGAAAACGAGTCGTTCAAAATTCTGTCGTCAAAATTTTTATAGCATTATACAAGATTTGCCAAAACGTAAATCCTCTCAAGGATGCTAGCTAACCGAAAGAAGGAAAAAAAAAACACTGGCAACGCATTTATCAAACCGTTTTTCACAATTGCATGGAATATGCGGTTGCACTAATTTGACTTATTTGCACTAAACAAAAAGAAATACGCGTTAATTGCAGAATACGGTCGCGTCTACAGATTCACGTCCCGTTTTTCAACAACCCAACTTTTCTCTTCCTGTTTACAGTCAGTGCGCAGACTCAATGCACCGGTTTAAACCGGTCACTGCCGGATTTCACCCTCACGACCCAGAAAGCGTTACCAAAGACTACCAGCAAGAGCTGGCAGCCTGACACTCACCGGGTCTGCTTCACAAAACAATTAATTATCAACCACAAAACAAAATCTTAGTTATTAAATCTTTATTATGACGAGAAGTGTAAACAAACTATAAAGAAAATTTTTACACCATTTAGCCATTGAGTAGGCTAAGCGTTACCACTTACCATGTGCACATCTGCAGGTTAGCATCTTTGGTGCATGACTCGCACTGTTAAAAGTCTCAACATGAAAAAAATGAATCTGGTTATATTTAAATATGTAATTTTGCTGATATAATTTTTACATTTTCAAGTAAGTTTATACATTATTTACATTTCTCAGTCTTTCTCTAAACGTTTAAGTGTTTTGCAGGTATCAAGTTTAATTTTTAAGTTAACTGGTTAGTTGGGTATCACTTTTGCCTCCCAGCAAGAAATAGAACCATTGGCTAGACTAGTGTGTGCAATACATATACTACATAACAGGCATGGTTTACATTTTCAGCGTTTAGCAGATGCCTTCATCCAAAGCGACTTACAGTACATTATACAGTCTGTGCAATTAGGGTTAAGGGCCTTGCTCAGGGGCCCAACAGCAGCAACTAGGAAGTGGTGAGGTTTGAACCCGCAACCTTCGAATTACCAGTCCAGTACCTTAACCAATAGGCTACAGCTGGTTTGAGTCCCCAAAACCACACCAGCATTCTATTTAACCAGACAGCTGTCTTACCACTGGTGTAATCTTGTAGTCTTGTAATTAGCAGTCTGCCTTGAGGCTGTGCAGCTTGAGTTGATAGTCTGGTAGCTTGGCTGGCTTCTAGTTGGCTGTGTAACTGGACTTTGCTCTCAAGTAGATGTAATGGTCCGACCATTGGCTTAGAGGCTTTCTGGAACGATGAGTGGTTGATTGTTGACTGGCTGACCACTGACTATTTGTTTGCTTGTCTGTTGTGTATTTGGCTGTCTGACTGCTCACATTGGCATTGCTTTTTTTTTTATTAATGGCACAAGGCATGAAAGTGTTGGCAGGGTTGGAGATAGTATTGAGCATTATGACGCTCCTTGAACATGGTCCAAGATAGGGCCTTTAATATACATGGAAAAAATGTACAATAGATTGTCATTGTTCTCAGAAAAGGTAAAGATTTTGAAACATTGTGTTTTTCTGTAAATTATTTTCCTGAGGTTCACATGTGGGCCTACAAATTTATGCTTTTTGTAGAATTCAAAACTTGCTGCTTTATTGTGGTTGAACATGACCTTTATGGTTTCAAATATTGCTTTTTCATTTATAGTTAACTTTATAGTTAAATTCAGCATCTGTATGTGATCATATGTCATATTTTTCAGTCAGAGCATCTTGATATGGTCAGATCCAGATTTGTTTTTGTACAAAAGGGGCTGCAGGGTAGGAAAGACCAACTAGGCTAGGTTTTTAGGTGTTTTCACTTTGTATTGTTGGGGTGAATTTAAACTTTTCTTTGGGGAAGGGGAACTAAGTCTTTCTAAACATGTAAAACCAGGTGCTTGTTTAAAACGTCTGCAAAGTTTCTGTATGGGCATTTTATAAGCATTATGACTTGCTTACCTACAAAGGTAAAAAAAATAAACACCAAGAAAAGAAGACATACAAGATCTTTTAAGGGTTTATTAAAGTTGAAATACATTTCAGCAATGTAGATCTTTCCCTTCAGCATTTAGCTCAACTTAATTTCTTAAAATGTATTTCCCCATACATTTTTAGATTTAACATTAAATAAATTCTTCCTTTAAAAAGCCTTATTTTTCATTTCATATTTTCAGTGTATTCTATTTTTTTCCTTTTAAATTTTCCATACAAATCTTCACTTCAATAGAAGGTGTAAGCTTGCAGAAACAAAACACAAACAGGAAAAAAAAACACAACCAAAATGACTAAGTGATTGGCATCACTGGAAAGTTTGTGCATAGCACTGAGGTAATTCATGATCACTTCGCTGTTCTAAATCTTTTCCTCGCTGAAATCAGTGTTAGCTCTTTAGATTCCTCTGAGCTTGCTTAAGTAAAGTGTCAAAGTCTAGTGCATCAAATCTGCCCCTCACAGGATCAAATTCACGATTTGAATCTGGAAGAAAACAGAATTTGTAAGCTGAAACAAATATCTGAAAAGTTAAAACACTTAACAACACACCAACAGGACAGTTTATAGCTACCTCTAAACATTAATTATAAGCTATCTTATAAATTTAATGGGTAAACCTTTATCGACAAAGCCATTTGTTGCTCTGCATATAGTCAGCACACATACCACTCAATAAATGAAATATACCATACTACTTTAATCAGATGTTATTAAGCCATTTTTGGTTATTAAGCAGCCATAAAGCTGCTTTCACAAAAGTGCTTTACATTCAATACATCTCCAAACACTTTCTCGCTTAAAAACACCCCAATTATTGATAGGAAGTCAGTTTATTTAAATGTATTTTGTATACAATGGTTACAAATCTGCCATTATGAAATGTGAATAGAATACAATGATGAGTAAATTTGGGATTGCTATCTAATGGGCAAATCCACAAGACACCTGA
>JAYDZG010000039.1:19351446-19362302 GCA_034509265.1 Microcambeva bendego
TGGTCTAAGACCATCTTAAATTAAAACATGCTGTTGTTGCAATTCTATTCCTCACAGCTACCCACCTGTACAGGAAATCATTCATCCGCCACTATGGTTGCCATGGAAACTATGGGGGAAATCCATTTCATCAGCTGTCTTCGTCATACACCCACTTTCCCTCCTTCCTCTTCTTCCCTTTCTTCCCTCCCCCATCTTATTTTTCTTTTTTTCTTCATGTATTTGCTCTCTGCTTCTGTCTTTCACACATTTCACACAGAACAGAAGATAAGGCACTGAATTTACCATGGCTACCTTATTCCTTTAGCAAGCGGCTGTATGCTTTGCTATTTTACATGTGACTATAGCTTTCAGTGCCTTTTGGCACACTGGCATTGTTTGAAACATGGTGTGTGTTTTTAATAGGCTAAGCACTGAATTTTATGAACTGTAATGGTACAGCTCAGTGGTAATCCTAACAGGATTAAAATGTACATTTACTGATATGTTTATCCTGTGTACAAAGCTGGACTACCTTGGACAGGGTGACAATCCACCGCAGGGTTTTGGTCAAACTCCCATTGACATATTCTGTGTAGATGTCCATCCAGCCCATAGCTGGGTTTGAATCTCAGAAGTGAAGGGTTACCATAAAATACCACTGTGACACCTGAATTTGAGTAGCATGAAATCTGTTCGACTAGCATGGAAATTAATGTGTGGTTTGTGTTTGACCAGTATGAAAGTGTGTTGTGGCTCTTTGTGGATAAGTGTGAAAACCACTGTTCTAGATAAGCTATCAGTGCATGCTTTTATATGAATGGTGGATCGGAGAGTTTTTCATGTGAATCTCTGATTGTGTCTTCACTGATGACCTTATAGTAATCCCACGAGGCAGTGGGGCAGGCCAGCAGCTGGGTTAGCACCAGATGGCCTTAAATTTAAATTAACTACACATATACTACTCTCTCTCTCTCTCTCTCTCTCTCTCTCTCTCTCTCTCTTCTTTCGGTTAGACATTAGCATTTTGTCGTCATGTTAACCACAGGCTAATGCAGATGTGTAGCTCTGAAAGAGCAGGTATTTTTACGACGGCAACCCTTAGTGCACATTCAGTCCTGCTAGATCTTGTAAAGGATTTCATTAACTGATATAAGAAATCTTAGTAACGAGATCAGCAATTTAAAGAACTAACTTCATATCTGTTATTTGAAGTGTCATTTAAAGGTATTCTGTTAAAATATTTTTTATTTTTCTGGTTCCCTAATGCATGTATTAGTATAAAATATCTTAAATTCACAAGCTTGGATCAGTACAACCTATCAGTGTGATTTTAAAGCAATACATATGTATAAAGTAAAGCTGGATTATAACAACTCACTCTGAACTTTATTATGAATGCCTGATGAGTGCTTGTGGAGTGGGTTAATACAATTGTTGTATCTGCTATATATGATTTTGATACAGTAATCAGGTAGAAGTATCAACACACAGCAAGGCCTTAAGTTTGATCCCCAGGTGGCCCAGTCCGGGTCCACTCTGTGTGGAGTTTGCAGATTCTCCTTGTGTCTGCATGGGTTTCCTATGGGTGCTCTGGTTTCCTCCCACACGAAGCCAGGTGAATTGGAGGAACTCAGTTATACTTTAGGTACATAGTCATGAGGATGCATGGTAGTGCACGTCTCAAGCCCAGATAAATAAGGAGGGTTGTGTCAGTGAAAGCACCTAGCAAAAACTAAGATAAATAGTTACAAGAATTTTTCCCCATTTTTAACACTTGGTAACAATTAATAAATAAAATTCAATTAACTTCATATAAAAGGTGCTGACTGAGATCGAGGCTTGTGCAGGGCACTGATTTGTGCGGAATTGTGCAGACCAAGCGTAATCACGAAATCGAGATAGAGAGATTTGAAGAGAAATCGAAATCGGAAATACTTTTTCCAACACAGTTGCCACAAAGTGGAACATAATTGATTTTATATTATTGAATCTATACACATATAAGTAATTGATGTGAATGGAAGATTATTCAAACTCAAGCAATTAAATAATCAAATAATCAAGTTCACACCTATTTGGCCAAATACCGTAGGTATCCATCACGTAAAACGTTTTTATAAAACGCTTAAAGAAAACAGCATCTGTGCAGCAAGAATGAAAAGAAGGATTTCTCGCTTCTCTCACTGGGGGAGGGGTAGTTGTGCATATTTATCTGTTCTTCTTGTCGGCACCATACAGAGCTACAGCACCAGGACCAGGATACACTTCACAGGCTGTTAACAGTCACACAGAGCAGACGTGCATCTGCAGAAGATCATTTCCACCGGAATTAGAGTCACAGGTGCAGAGACTGAGAAGAATCGTGCCTTGCAGAACTATTAAAGAAGGCATGAATGCAGCTGTGTGACTGTATGAAGAAGCAGCTGTTGGAGCAGGAAAACAGGTAGGTACCTTTGTACAGTATTTTGATGTGGACAGTATTATGGGTAGGTCGGTGTGTGTGTTTGTTTTTTTCCTCAAACACTAGGGGAAGTGGGTTTGAGTTGGCTTCCTGAATAATTTCACTAAATGATGGGCGGAGCATAAGAAAGGCTGTCAGCCAGACTGGTGTGCCAATGTGTGTCTTGAAAACTGTTAAGAAGCAGGGCAGTGTGTGAATGAACCTTTGGCTATCATACTGCATTTCATAAAGCTTTGGAGAATCTGAAAAGAATCACAGCAAAAAGGTAAGATATAAATATGTACAAAATATACATCCGCTCATTGTAGGGAATGGGGAAGAAAGCCTGATTAGCTGCGGAAATGTTTGCAGGGTTGGGAGGGAGATTCATCTGTGAGAGGCTGATGTTTTAACACAACTATATAAAAGCTTCTTCCTGAAAACGTAGCACTTTGTCTTAAGTAGTGTATGGGTTTATATTTCTGTTTTCCAACTGTACAACTGTTTTTGATTAACCAAATGTGTGGACAGTGTTTTTATGTGTGGGTGTGTGGTCGTGCATAGAATGTTCCATCTGGGCGTTGTTGAGTGAAGACCACTTGTCCATTGCCAATGTACAAATGTCAATGTAGATTATTATAAAAGACAATCCAGGATAGACATACAGAATAATAAAGAACATACATCCACCGCACACCATGTGAACAACACATCTAGTTAGAAAATGGCTTTTGGGCCATCCTTTATGTGTTTGAGAAAAGGGGTGAATTGAGAGGACAGCATGGGGGAAGGGATAACGAACATAAAGGAGCAAAAGCAATGGCAGTGTGGGAGAAAAAGTATTTGAGTGGAATCCCCAAGGAATCCAACGTGAATTCACATTATTGTAGATCGGGGTTGCTTCTTTGTAAAACAGAAAAAAACATCAAGATAGATATAACTAGAAGTTTGATTTTGTCATTTATTGGATTGTAAGTTGACAAAGTCAGCCTGAAAAAACTCTCACATGATCCGCAGTTTAAATCCTCTGTTGATTGCATTTTTGTTCCTCCTGTTTAACCACAGCTGCATGCCATCTTATGTAACAGTCAGCAATTTGTTTACAGTTGGGTATTGTGACAAACGCCTGCTTGTCTAACATTTCTTTCATGCCCAAGTTTGCCAACCTGTGTTGTGCAGTAGGTATATATTCTAATCAAATCTCAAAAAAGTAGTTATTTATATTTTACTTGATTTTAGAATTTCTAATAGGTTTTATATAGACTTTGTTACACCTGAATTGGATGGTGTCAAGCAGCATTTGGGTCGTACAGCTCCATCAAGCCTGGTTCAGTTTGCATGATCTGTAAACTTTGTGTGTAGTTTCTTCTTGTCTCTCTGTGTGTTCTGCTGGTTCTTTACGTAGATTAAAGTAGACCATGATACCAGACTAAATCAGAATAAATAATGATGGACTGTGCTTTGAGTTTAGAATGTTGTACAATGTAAAGACTTGTAGGTTTTATAATGTTATTAGAAGTGACCTAAATTAAGGTTGCCTTATATGGACTTAATGTAATACTGCAATGATAAACATTGTATTGTGACATATTACAGTTACAGTTATTACTGAAGGCTCTTGAGTTGAGCAACATTCTGTCATACTAGGCCACCAGCACTGTCAGGCACTTGTGTGTAGACACACTTGACCATATTTGAGAAAAGGAAGGCAGGCCAGTGGTCAACCAATGTGTGGTGCACAACACTATACGGACTGCTGGGTGATAGAAAAAGAACCCAATAGCTTAAAATGGAGGAGTTGGAGGAGTTCCTCTTGGGCTAGTATGGATGTCATAAGAGGTGGAGCATGACAGTGCCAACAATGTGAACAATTTAAAATGATTTACATTTTGAAATGTATGAGCTCCATGTACAAAGGCCCCAAATACTTTTTTGTGTATGCTTTGCTTTAATAGTTGTGTTCAGTGTGAAGCTTTTAAAAGCGACCCTGCATCGTTACAGAAACATGATATTCAGGCATGACATTATGACCAGTATAGAGTTGGTCCCTTTTTGCTGCCAAAACAGCCCTGCAACTGTGATGCACTGTGTTCTGATACCTTTCCAGCATTAACTTCTTCTGCATTTTAAGCTACAGTAGTTCGTCTGTTGGATCGGATCACATGGGACAGCCTTCACTCTCCATGTGCATCAATGAGCCTTGGCTGTCCATGACACTGTTCTGACACGTTGGACAACTTTCGATAAATACTGACCACTGCAGACCGGTAACACTTCACAAGAGCTGTAATTAAGGAGATGATCTGATTCATTCGTCTTGCCATCACAATTTGGCCCTTGTGAAACTCTTGTCAGTGGTCATAATGTTATGCCTGGTGGATGTTTAAAAAGACGTGTATATAATGTTTTTCCAAATGGGAAAAATCATAGCTGTAATAATCAAAGCTGTTTGCAAAGTATTGTTCACATGGTGAATGTTTGTCTATTTTAGAATGCAATGGGGCAAATGCAGAGCATCTGAACTATCTGCATATTATTATTATTATTATTATTATTATTATTATTATTATTATTATTAATTGTATAGGAGTCTTGGGAGAGTGGGAGTCTCTAAAGTCATTGGCAGAGTGGGTTATCCAGAAAGGAGCCATGTTTAAACCAATTCATCAGACACGCACACACACACACACGCTCTGACACACACCCTCAGACACTTGGTTCTGTTTCCCTGGAAACAAAGTGTACTCTGATACTCTGAAACTGGTCTCATTAAAGTCTTTGCAATCCCTAATTCAGGTGAAAGAGCTGCAATTTTTGTCATTATGGTTTTCTGTAAGTCTTGCACAAATTATAACTGCACCCATCATTAATTTAAAAACACAGTTACTAGAAGTTATAAGTTAAATTCATATTAACACTGTATTATTTCCTGTTGTTCAAATGGCATGATTTTTCAAAGCTTTAACAAACTCCCAATCTTACATGTTTATGTTTTTAAAAAAAATCCAATTTGAATTTCATTAGCAACCCATTCCGCTCCCTCTCCATGACTGCCGCACACCCACGCCGACACGTGTTCTGTAGCCAGCTGCTTTATTTCACCTGCATGAGGTAGTTTTACATGGAGCTCTATTACACCCGTCAGGGTGGTGTCATAGATCAGCCAGCAGAGGTCGCAATTACATCAGCTTTTAGGAATCCCCTCTGAAAATCCCACCTCCGGGTGAGCTAGTTATTATCCATATGGGTAACTGGCGGTATCAAAGCTGATATATAAGACTAAAGTATAAATTTGCTTTGACTTGTTCTTACAATGATCATGAAAGAAGGGTTTGAAAGAGTGCAAGAAGTTCATGAGTGAGTAATGGTGTTGCTATGTCTGTGCTTATCATTTGCAGCTGAATGCTAAAATCAGGTCACTGCCATTTCAAAAGCATGTTTATGAGAAATGTGACAGAAGAATGACCTGGGTTTCTGTCTCTTGAAGAGGTGCTAAACTTTTTATCGACCTTTTACTGTGAGTTTTAAAACCCAAAATATAGCTCAGACCTCATGTAATATTCCCATTTGCTGTAGTCCTCAGTGTTTATGAGATGCTGTAAATTCTGCAATACAACCCCCATGTCAAAACGTGTCTATCAACATACATAAAATGAAGATAAGCTTTGCCATAACATAACACTTAAGTGTTTGTGAGCTATATCTTCTTCGTATGTCCTTATAAACACGATGATCTTGTCAGGCGTGAAGTGAGGTAAAGTTTCACAACACATGTTTGACACAACTTTACAGTTCACAGGGCATAAAATAGCACATGCACCAAATAGTAACATAAAAGAAGCTAAAAACAGGTTTTTTGATGATCAACACTTTAGTAGGATTTATAATAGGCTCACGAGATGAAGTTGAGAATAGGGGAATAACTCTGCAGGCAGTGTGGAATCAGCTTTAGAACTGAGAAACAGTGTTTAAATTGTTGGAGACAGGAGTGTAAGGAACCACAGAGAAGCAGTGGTGTAAACCAGAACTGTGTTATTACAAATGGTCTCTGTTCTGTCTGCTGGGACACTGTAGTGGACACCAATATCTACATGTACAGTCATGACCAAAACTATTGAAATCCCTGGTTTCTTTCAGAAAGTGCACAACATCTCCCTGAATATCGTTGCAGTAACAAAGGATTTGAAAGAGGAAAGAGAGCGAGAGAACTCCAAAATTTGACTGTGACACAATCTTTGGACTTTTAGACCCTGGCGTTTCCATGTCTCATTGCAATTACACTACATGCTGTGATGTCGTGATTTGGAGCTGAGGTGCCAGATGGTTGGGGTTGGGTTGCTGGTACCAATTATTAGTTCATACTATCTCTCTTCTTTCCACTTTGATACCTTTGTCAAGCATCCTTGGATTGTTTATATTTTCTTGGCAGCTGTGGGGCTTTACAAGCAAATCACTAGCCTGGATTTCAGTCCAGCACAAAATAAAAGTGGTAAAACAATTCTTCAGGAAGCTATATCTATTCACCAGCAATGGAACAAGTATACAATCTCACTTTTATCCATGGAAGTGCATATGTGAAAAAGAGGAGTAAAGAATGAAAAAGAGGTATTATTTTGTGTCCTTTTATGAGTCTTGTTCTGGTGTGTGGTTGACCTCAGATTCTTGTATAAGCAGCAATAAAATTAGCAGTCACAGTCAACTCCAGACTTTAAACTCTTTAAACTAAAAGATTGGTTAACCAGGATGCAATCAAACACTAAAAAAAAAATATTTACTTAAACTGAATTTAACTGAAAATTCTTACTAAAATCAGTTGACACCTGTATATACATCCATGACAGAAATGGTATTTAATCGTTATACAATATTCATCAGTTCACAAGGTTATATCGAACAAACTCACGGACAGTTTTCTATCTCCTATTCACTTCACTTGCATTTCTTTGGACTGTGGGAGGAAACTGGAACACCTGGAGTAAACCCACACAGACATTTAAAGAATACTACACAGAAAGGATCCTGACCGCCTCATCTGGGAGACAAACCCAGGACCTTTTTTATAGGCACTGCTTTATAAAGACTGACGCATTTTATTGCATTTTATTTCTGTATTTCATCTGCTATTACTCTCAATTAATAACTGAATAACTCTGGCCTCCGTCACAACATTTATATCCAAGTGAAACCGGAAGTCACAGATGAAGGCTTAACATTTCTTAATGTCAGGTGAAAATCAAAAATTGCATTTTGTTCACACGAATTTCTAGACTTTGTATAAACAACTCATATTACAATTAGTATTTCCACAAGAGCGGTAAAAATGTTGCTGGAATGTCATGTGGAAGTGATTCATGAAGATGGAATGCCCTGCTGCTGCAAAGCTTTATTGAGGGTGTAATGTATCCATTTATCAGAAAGAGAAAAAATGTCAGAGAGCAACTAAAGCTAAAATGTTTGTTTTTCTCTTTAGACTGTGTCTTAAATTGCTTAATATATTCATTTGATAAGTATTTTATACGAATAAAAGTTTATTAATCAGAAATCATTCTTTTCTTTTTTTCAATTCAAACTCCAAACTGCTAAACTCAATTCCTCGAATATTTTTCTAAATCTATAACATTGCAAAATTGACTACGTAAAACGTTGTTGCATACTGTGTAAAAGAGATTATTTGTGTTGCGAATACATGTGGTACAGTAAGACTTCACTAAAATGAGAACAAGAACTTGCTCCCACACACTTGTCTGCATTTGAATATGTACCTGACACGTGATGCCAAAGCCTTTAAGAACATATTTGATGATTATGTTTGAATTTAACACAGCAGTGTTTGATGTTCTGTAAAAGATACACTTGTGATAGCCGTGTGTATTGTTTAGGTGAAAGAAATCAGTTTTGAGAGGAAATAACATGGTTTTAAATGCTGCTTAATTTCAGATTTGTGGAGGTAGTTTACTTATTTTGGTTCTGAATAATTGAGCTGTTTCTAAAATGTGCTTAAACATATTACAGGTGTTATAAGTGTAGTGCTAAATGCACAAATACAACTCATCTGTCCCTGGTGAATTTAATAGAGTCCAGATTCTTGTCAGAGGTTTAGCAGAAAAAATATGTTGTAGCAGGTACAGTGGAATAAGTGGAAAGCAATAGTTTTACAAGTGAAGGGTGAATTTCTAGAATAGGGAAGAATAAGTGAAGCATGTGGAAAGAGGAAGATGGTGATGACTTTCTTGTAGGAACAGAGACACTGTGGGTTCGAGGCAGTGTAAACCTGTCGTCAGGTGCAATTCAGCCTCATAATTTTGTATGGTATGTAGTTGATCCTGTTTTCAACATTAGCTTTGTATGTTTTGGTGCATTAATTATCACAAATATATACAGTATATAAGAGAAAATAAGAGACCACATCGGAGCATCAGTTTATTTCAGTTTCTAATTTCTCTATATGTTTTTGACCAAAACACGCAGTGATGTTTAATTCCATTCTAGTTCATAAAATGACCAACACTGCTCATTTTGGTCAAACACACACCAATAAATTGTAAAGTAAAATAAACCAGCATTTCTAAGTCTCTCATTTTCCCAAAACTGTATCTATACAGGGACTATTTTAAAATTGTTTAGCTAAATTAAATGGATCATTTCTTGTCATGGGGTGCTTCATGTATAGCTTATTTAAGTCATATAATAAATATAAGGATGATTTAAAATTTATTTACTTCACCCTTAATTTGACTCCTTAGTTGGTCCAAGTAAGCAACTTCCTGTGATAGAGAGTTATGTGCCTTTTAAAAATTAAATGATACGAAAGCAGACCAGAGCAGATTATAGCGTGTAACTGTATATGAGTGTCTGTATCTATGCTTTATTTCTTAGTGTTTGCTCATCATGCTCCCTGGCAGTCATATTTAGAATAATATTTTGTATATTTGATTATTTACAACACAAAAAGGTAACATTTTCATTTCAAGTTTAGATTTAAGAACAGTAAAATATTCTAAAAGGCTCTGAGCAGGGAGGCTCTCGGATCACCTGTTGGTTTCCTTCCTGCCTACTAGTAGGGGACAGCACTGAGTAAAGAGCAGGCATATGGCCTCTTTTTAGGGAGTCTAGATTAAACAAAATAATTGACACCACACTCCTTGTCCCTCTCACAGCCTCCTCACTCACATCTATCACATTTTAAAAGATGTGCATTTAAAGACAGCACCTTTTTAAGTCAAGTCCGAGGTCTATGAGTCAAAATCACATTTCAGACAATTTCCAGACTCAGCCTCCAGCCCCTGATGAATTATGTAGAGGTGACTCAAGACACCGCCAGTGTCCTTATGGGTTATTTATTGTTGGTCTTTGATCCATAAGCAGAGCAATTTTCCAACAAGTATTTTTGAAATCATTGACAATAAGTAATGTCAGACTTTCTAGTCAAGATTTACTAGCTATTTCACTACTTTGTCATGTCCTCAGCAATCACACTGTTGATCTGGCAAAACGCTTGAGCAAAAGTGCCAAGTTTACTTCTCCCACAGTTGCTGCTTTCGGGATCTGTCTTTTTGTGTCTATCTCTCAGTAACTCTATCAGTATCTTACTTTATTTCTTATCGAAGCCCTTATAAGGTAAAGCGCCGAGCAGTATAGTGTGTTCTTAGTCATATAAATATTTAGACCTATTAGCCCTGATGTATACTGCTGTCCCTGATGTATACGAATGGCCTGTTTATACCTAATAAGACAGAGCTTTGCAAGGTACAGCTGTGAGATTCATTTTCAGCTGTTTAAATGTGAGCTGCTTAATGGCTGGTCTGAATCTGGCCGTACTGTCGATTTCAGAGTAGAAAATTTCACCTCTGCTGGATGCTTCTCCAGCTTGGTTGCTTAGCAACTGAGGTCTGTTGCAAAAACAGGGGTTCACTGACACTCTTTTTCGGGTTATTAATAAAGGGTTGTAATAAAAACATTGCCTTAAAATGAATCAAACCACTAACTTGCCATGTTGACCAGATGTAAACATTACTATATACATGTTATCTTACATAACTGTTAATTTTAGCTCTTATTTCTAGGCTGAATTATGAGGTGCTCAATTTAGATACAAGCTGTTCTACTGCATATTTTAAGTTCTATTTTGATACTGAATCCCCATAGCAGATTTTTGAGTCTTTTGAGTGCATATATAACAATGCAGGTACTTAAGTTTAGCAATTTGTGCAATATATGCACATTTAGAAAGTATTGTACAAAGGAAACATACCAGGTTAAAACAGTTCATTGTCTTTAACCCCTTATCCTAACTAGGATCGGGGAGGGGTGCTGGAGCCTATCCCAGCTCTTCAACGGGCACAAGGCACAAGGTAACACCAGTCCATCCCAGGTACCTACAGGACAATTCAGTGTCTCCAATCAACCTGGTAGCATGTCTTTGGACTGTGGGAGG
>JAYDZG010000039.1:19416904-19427266 GCA_034509265.1 Microcambeva bendego
GTTGAGAAATATCTACAAATAATCCCCAAAAGTCCAAGAGAAAATTAATGCAGAAAGAAAGGAATTTAATGAACTGAAAATATATTTCTGAAAAACCAGTATGTCTTTATATAGATATATAATATAAATTGGCTATTTTGACATCTAACAAGGAGTTAAAAAGAAAAACAACAAATTGTTCAAAAATCAAGGGGCTGATGCAGTCGCAGCAGGATACGTTACAGCCTGCCCCTTCTATAATGTTGATGTGGCCCTCAAAGGAAATGAGTTTGATATCTCTGATCTAGTATCTTCTTCCTTGATGCAAACTCTAAAAAAGCAAAATGTAATCTGTTTTCATGTTACAGAACCAAAAACATAAGACTATAGACTTGAGAAGACATCAATGTGTGTACACCTACAAACTTTAAGGCTTCCTTAATTTGTTTTACATCTATGATTTCATAAAGAACTTTATTGTTTAATTTTATGCTTGATTGTTGGCACTTTAAAGTATTGCTTTAATAAGCTAGGCCTTACTTCACAATTTTTTAGCACTGATGTTTTTATCCTTGTGTCCCTTCTTCCCTTTATTAACTGAATAGTTTAAAGAAGCTGTTAGAAATGATGTCCACATCTGGCCAGGCTTTCAGAGGACTGCATGGGGATTCACCTCTATTCCATTGCATACAGTATGTCTACTTGTTGTGTGTGCTAGTCTTGTGTTCAGCTCTTTTCAACACCCTGGTGTTTTCAGGTGTTTTTTTTCAGGAATTTTTAATAGAAATAGAGATGATTAAACATGGAGTTACAACAGGTTATGCATCAAGGTGAAGTGGTTCTGTGTATCCCACAACGTTCATTTTGAATAAAAGACGGTGGGTAATTTGCTAATTGCACTGTCTCCACTCGACGTATAATTATCATACTCCAGTATACTGAGAACATGCTGTCACTTGACTAATGAAGATATTGAAATATAGATCTGCGGTGATCTATGAGGATACTGGCACATGTTTGGACCGTGCCTACTGACATTTCCCTCTACGGTGCTTTCTATGTTAACTTGGTGTATTAAAGTGTTTTTCATTTCACTCAACTCCAAACTCATTTAAACCATCTGACCATTCTATTCAATCACTCAATAAACTGATTGAGTCTAGTATCATCGTTTATTTGTTTGTTTTGTTTATTAGGATTTTAACACCATGTTTTACACTCATGACAAGAAACGGTTACTTTCATCAACACAAATTTTATCAACTAACAAGATTATATGAAACACAGTCATGGACAATTTAGTATCTCCATTTCACCTCACTTGCATGTTTTTGTTTTGGAGTATCATTGTATGGTGTATTGTGGACTCAACTGTGACAGCAGTGCGTTATGTCTTATGTCCGTATATCCTTTTGAAATAGCACTGCCACTGGGCAATAGACTTATGTTATTAGTCTTCTAGAACCTAATTCCCAGGTCACACTACATGACTGGGTCTCTTGTGCTCAGGAGTCATTCAGGTCAGTGGGGCTTTCACACTACACGTCTGATTGGCAACTGATTACACGACTGATAGGTTTCACACAACACGATCCATCAGCTACTGAAATCACAAATGAGTTGTTCTGCTCTCGTAAACCAGTAGTGAGCGACCAAAGTGTCTGTGCTGATGTGAAGTATAAAATAACTGAACAATAAATGAATTGAGTGGATTTGACTGCGACCTGCATGGATATATATACAGTATTTTATTTTTGCAATGTAGGTATTATGTTTTGTTAAAATGTGTGCCTGTTATTCTGACAGAAACTATTCACACCTGTGTAGCACCTCACACAATATCAAGCGTTCTCATTGGAAGTTCAACTCAATCACTACCAGTGGGACAACACCTCTTAGACTACTCAACAGTTTTTACTATTTTATTTTGCTCGGACTGAGTTGTTTGGTATTTCAAACTATGCAAGTTCTGATTGGCGAATTCATACAGAGTTTCTTTTGAGGTGGCATATCAAGTGGCGACTAGTTGCTGAGCTGAAATTGGGGATAAGTTGTGTAGTGTGAACTAGACAACTATTCATGTTTTAATTTGATTTTGTGAAAAAAAAAACATTTGTGCAAGCAGAGCAGCTCATCAGCGATGTATCGTGTGATATGGTGTGTGACCTCTAGTAGCCGATCAGTTATGTAGTGTGAAAGTGCCACCAACCTGAATGACTCCCGAGTGCAAGAGACCCAGTCGTGTAATGTGAACTAGGTATAAAATGGTGGCTAATGGCAAAAATGAGACAAAAACATACTAACATGAGTAAATATAGATCATGTTTTTAATTCAGGCCCTGAAATGGTTTTATTGAAGCCCTAATATAATACTACTAATAATAATTATTTGGCTAATACAAAGTTAAAAACTATATATGTTGTTATTATCCTGCATTGTGTGTGATCCAATTTAATCTCTGATTATGATTCCTCTTGTAGCTTTGCCAGAAGTAGCAGAGGGGAACATTGCAATTTACTGTGACAAACAGACATCTGATTCATGGCCTCTTGTTGCCATAGAGATCTCATTTCTGTGAGAGGGTTGAAAGTGTATTTGGTTAGTCATAGTGACTGCCATTTAAAAATCATGTTAACATCTCCAGACTCAACCTAGGAAATATCTTAGTGTTGGAAATTTAGTCCTGTGCCTATTTTAAGAAGTCTTGGAGGCCTATTTTTATGCGCAGCTTGATTAAGGGTGTGGCAGTGTGTCTTTTTATCACCACCAGTCGGTGGGGCTTTCACACTACACAACTGATCGGCGAAGCCTAGTGGTTAGGGTACTGGACTAGTAATATGAAGGTTGCCGGTTCAAATCTCACCACTGACAGATTGCTGCTGTTGGACCCTCGAGCAAGGCCCTTAACCCTGATTGCTCAGACTGTATACTGTACTGTACGCTTTGGGCAGCGTGTGCTAAATGCTGAAAATGTAATGTAAATGTAATGAAGGGGAAAAGTTGGGATTATTCATGAGTGTGTTTTGGGCAATCAGATGTTCTTTACACAGTGTCCTCTACATTTTAACCCAATTCATGCAGTGAAACACACACATATACACACTAGTGAACATTAGGGGGCAGTGAGCCAACATGGTCAGAGCAGTGGGCAGTCCAAGCCACGATGCCTGGGGAGCAGTTCGAGGTTGGTCTTCCGAATAAATCTATTACATTAAATGAAAGTTTTTCTATTAGGAAAACGCACTAGCCCATGACCTTGAAGATCCAGGCCTCTGATGTTTGAAAATGTCAATAAAGGTTACTGGCTACTCTTGTTGCGGAAATTGCCAAACCATTGGGGGGGTGCACTTGTCAGTACAGGTCCCAGGCCCAGATTAAGATAGTAAGCAGACCAGATTCTTCTGTATGACCCCTAAATACATAAGGAACAAGGGAACATAGTCTTCCAAATTTGAGGCAGTAGTTTGCATTCTCATTACTGTGCACTATTGTTCAAAGTAAGGTTTATAAAACATAGGGGTGGCACAGTGACTCTGTTCCCAAAGCGGAAAGGTTCTGGGTTTGATAACCAGATGAGACTTCTGGGTCTCTTTATTTTGCATGTTCTCCCTGTGTGCGGGGGTTCTATATATATATATACACATGTACAGTACAATTAAGTTTTTCCTCCTGCATCTCCCAGCTTCTTTGGAAATCAGGATAAACTAAGTGGATAAGCCAGTGTGTGGTGCCCCTGGAGCTAACAAAATTTAAAATCTTGCTCAAGGAGGCAGCTTGGCAGAGCCAGGATTCTTACAAACAACCTTCAGATTGTCTCCTTGCAGTTCTACCCACTAGTCTATAATTGTCCCCGTCTGCACAGCAAGTATAGCTTTTTCACAATTCTGTATCTAAAGACACACGTCTATGAGGTGTTTGAAGAGTTGTTTCCAACATATGTTGTTTTCCTTCTGAGTTTTTCCCCAAATGTCCATGCATGTTGATGGGCTGGTTATTTTCATTGCAAGTTGGTTACTCGGAGTGCTTGAATAAGTGATTATGTGAAAATCTATGAGAAACTGGTACAATTTTGAGGATGCACTTTGGAAAAGCTTTTTGGGAAAGTGCTAAATGAACATGAATAAAGAAATGACTTTTAACATGTGGATTACAGCATTCATCATCAGAGCTAGAAAAGTAAATGATAGGACAACATGGAAATAAAGACAGCAAGGGGAGAGCTGTGCAGTCCATTACCCCTGAATACCATAAGGTTATTAGTGCTGTGTTATTAAATTTTGACCAGAGAGAATTAAAGTGAGGGGAAAACAGAGTGAGAAGAAAAGTGAACAGGACATTTACGACTAGTTTTGGTGTAGAATTAGATTGCTTTTGTCCCTTAGGACAGCCAAGATTTTATTGCACTTTTAACTTTGAGGTAGTTGATTAAGCTCTGATGTGCCAACAACCATCCTGTGTTTTACGTGTCTGTCTCTCCCTCTCCCACACAGTATTATATTGAGCTGTTTTCAGTGTTTTCCATGATCAACTTCATTGTGTTTTGTAAATGTAAACTAATTCTGAATTTGACACTCGTCACGATTAAGTACCCACTTAAAGCTCAGATATTGAAAGAAAATTTTGCTCGGGAGTTATAACCTAATGCCAGTGAGCATGTTCTATGCTATTTGAGACATCAGTTGGCATGTCATCCTAAACTGTTACGCTACAATAATCCACACGACCACTTAGGCTAGGGATTACTTGCCATTGCTATTTAACATCATTGGTCAGATTAGCTCACAGTTTAGCTTGTTTTTTTTTTAAACTGGATTTCAGGATCTTCCAAATCTAGATATCAGGAAAAAGTGTAAAAGCCAAAATTTGCCCTAGTATTAATGATCATAGCATGGGTGAATTGCATACGTTTGAAGTTACCCTTCATGCAAAGTCATTTATTTTAGAGAGACATGCTGCAATCTATTGTGGGACATCCATAAATGTTTCAACAGACCCAATTCCAGGCATAACTCTGCATGCTTCATCATGGTGGCTTCAGACACAGAGAGTGGGTGTTCTTGACTGGTTTGCCTGCTCTCCAGATCTGTCTTCCATTCATGTTTAGTGCATTTTGAGCAGGAGTATCAGGTAACTGCAACCACTGTTGAGCAACTAAGCATGAATGTACAATAATGGTAAACACGCCTCTGCACCAACCTTTTTAGAGTGATGATATAACTATGTAACTAATGTGTTTCTATTTACAAAGTACAACAAAGCTCATTAGTGACAAAATATAGTTAACAGATTATTTATTTTTTGGAATTAAAAGTGTCCCAACTTTTTAAGACATGAGGTTTGTAATCCCCATTTATTACCAGTCGACCATTGAACTGTGTCTAAATAGTTTTCAATAGTTGTATTTTAATCTGATTGTACATTGTTTGGAAAGGCACACACGTTTATATTTATACTGAATTATCAGGACAGGACAAAGATAAACTATGTGTTAATCTCTGCAGCAGAATTGTAGCTAGACATAGGGACATAAGACGATATATAATGAGTAAATCCTGGAGAAGCCACAGAAGCCTGTTTTGAACTGTGGGGTGAAAGCGGCACTCCTAGAGGAAGCCCAGGGAGAACATGCAAACCTAACACAGAAAGCTGTTTGGGCATGCAAACAAGAATAGTCTAGATCAGTCCAGTGTGATGGGTGACAATGAGACAAAACAACACTAGAGTGCAGCTGCTAATCCTTGACACACAAATACAACGACTTCTTGTCTTTACACCCTATTTACCCCCTTCTTGCCCCACTCTTATATTTTAGCATATTTTTTAAAAGTTTAAAAAGGGTTTTAATAGGACTTGTAAGACTCCTATACTTAGCATCATACTCCAAAACACTTGAAGCTGTATTTTCTGCCAAAGCTGCTTCAACAAAGTATTGAGCAAACACTTTGAATATTTATGTACATGTGATGTAATACATGCAGTCAGTGTTATTACAGATCCTCAAAATTGCCCTCAGATGTGTGTGTGTGTGCCCTGCAATGGGTGTTTCTGTGTGCCTTTCGCCATTAAAAGCTGTGAGAGGATCCAGAACCCTCTGACCCTCAAGCAAAACTTATTAAGATAAGTGCCATAGAACGTGAGTGAGATATTGTGTGAGTGTAGTAGAAGACAATAAGGTAACCATTACATACCAGATGGCTGGTGACTGTGAATCAGTGAGTGGCAGGTGAGTTGAGTAAATTAAAGTGTGTCAATGATTTGCACCGCAAGGGGTTCATTCTGAAATTCTTCCTCTGAGCAGGACTGTCATTACTGATTACTCAAGTGGATGACACTCACTCTCACTCACTCTCACTCTCTCTCTCACACACACACACACACACACACACACACACACACACACACACAAACAAACACAATACACATTTCATGTATGTAACTTTTTTTAAACAGAAATGCTTAAAAATATGCATTTTGTTCAAATTCCACCAAGTCAACAGATGTATGTCTAAATGAAGAGGATATGCTTAAGAAGCATGTTTAACAAAAACAAAAGTGGTTAAATATTTTTTTCTCTAAAAAAATAAATTTTCTTTATTTGCTAGTTTGTAGGTGGGCAGAAGGATCTCATCATTTGAAAAATGAGAAAAATACCCTGCCATATTAGATTTTGCTTCTGGGTATCATAGCAAACTGCAAAGCTTTTAAATTCATATATAGCTGTACTATTGAAGACTGCATCCTTTTACCCTTTGGATACTACTCCAAAGCATTAACATTATTCGTAAAAGGTGTAACGATTTACATACGTGTTTTTGTCTTGAGATTTTTGTCTGTTCTTCTGCTTCATATCAGTGTACCAGTAAGGAATGCACTGAAAATCTATTCCTCACAATAACAACAGGTCCAAATGATTCCCCTTTAAAATGTGTTTAGAAAAGAGAGAATATGTAACCTGCTCTTAAAACCTGATCCCACTGACACTGAGATAAAAACTGCATGCATGTCAGAAAATAATTTCCCAGTATTCATTTTTCACAAAAAAAAATTGATTAATGGTTGTTTTACTCCAAACAATTTTCATTTTAATGGTTCTCTCAGTGCATTTTGTTCTCACTTTCTCACTGTCACATAACTAGCTTAAAGAAGCAGAAAGCAATGACAAATCACATCCTTGCATGTTAAAATGCTTTCCTCGGTTACATGACTGCAGGATTTCTTGTTTATAATGTGATTTGTAAAGGTTGGCACCGATGTACAGCAGTACAGCCTAGCTTAGGAGGTGTCAGTGTTTCACCTGGTGGGTGAAAAACGAGACAGGGTGTATCCTCGTAAGATAACAAATTAGGCAAATCTAAATGTGATTGTCGTACATTAACTTTATAGGTTAAAAAGCAAATAAAGAGGTTGATCACATGCATGCTCATGATCATTCTCCAGAAAGTAATTAATGGATAAAACCGAAGAACTAGACAAACATAATACCAAAACCAAAGGGCAGACTGTAAAAACACAAACTAATTAAGAAAGGACAAGAAATGTGCACACACAAAAATGCACACTATAATACAGACAACAACCTTGAAGAGAACTGGGAGGATGTTCTAGTTAGATGGGATTGAAATGAGTCCACACTTTTAATAACATAACATGCAGCATTTAGGTTTTCGGGAAATTAGGACCAAATACAATTTATCAAAATAGCCTCAAGTTCATTATTGCTAATCGCTTTATAATTGTCTCTATGCATTGAGGCAGACGACATTAAAGTAAGTGGACCAACTGTGTAGTTGAAATAAATAAATTCAAAAATGAGAATGGATGCAACAATATTTTAAACCATGAAGTTATACTGCACATTAAACAAGACAGTATATTATCAAAGTCTGAAATTGTTACTGCTCAAATAAACAACCTTAAAACAACAATCAGTTAATTGCTACAGAAACAACACTTGTTACTTCAACTTATGAATTTAATTGGTTCAGATATGTTGTTCTAAGGCAAAATGTTCGTACGAACCACCCGAACTTTTCAATTGTCTTAAATGTGGCTGCAACGATTCCTCAAGTAACTCGATTACAAAAAATCATCTGTGTTATCCATGCAACTATATAAAGCTCAAGGTGTATTTGGACGAGTTTTACTTCAGCACTACGCGTTCATGGTGTGGGCAGGTGTAGTGAAAAAGTTGAGGGCTGCGTCCCAAATCAAAGAGCACTTAAACCGTTGACTCTTCGTCCACAATAAATACTATGTTCACTACACACTCGCCCGCCAACTGTTCCGTAAGAAAGTGTGATTTAGGACAGACCCGAGATCTCAGCACGAGGAGCGATAATAACGAGGGGCAAACAGAGGAGACCAGACCAGCTAAAGAAAGCATACTATGATTTTAAACTGGAAAAAACTCATAGCGTGTTTATACCAGCACATGCTTTTAGGAAGAAACATACATAGGCCAAATTCACCTCATCTGACAGAACTTTTTTTTTTGCCTCCTTCAAGAACATTACAAGTATTTGTTATTGTCATTTAAAAATATTCTTTATATTTTATAAATCGTGTTCTATACGAGCAATAATACTGTGCAGTTTGTTTTAAGTGACGTCTCATTTTTACTCATTCTTGAAGCAAATGTATTGCTCAATGTACCGTTGTAATAACTAAAAAAGTAGTAAAATGCTCCTTTATGTCACACATACAAGAAGATTTCCCCTTGTAAATACACTTTTACAAGCCTGTATACAAACAAAACATCTATAGAAATGTATTTACAGTATTATGTACATTTGAAAATAACTCTGTCCCACAATGCTGCCTATACTCAGTTTGCGCTAGTTTTGCTGCAATCAAATTCACAGAAAATATCCCATGTGTTTTCGCCGATTTAAAAGGCTTAGGCATTTTCTTTAATCTAAACACAAACAAAAATTAATTATTGATCTCACCCGGATCTTTTGTGTAGTCCACAGGCATTCAGAGTTCACCAAAAATAAACAAATAAACTGATTGCGGTTTTGAAATAATCCTAAAAGTTCCAAAATGTCCACAAAAGTTCTTCAATTAGCTACAAACTCCGTTTATAACAACACTTATTCTATATACACTGATCAGGAAACATTAGTTTCTTTATACTGTATATTACATTGACAAAACAAACACCGCATTGGCACCTGTTACTCCAAACAGTTTCACTTCTTCTTTTATCAGGTGTGCTGTATCTACTTTCAGCGCCCCCTAAAGGTTGGAAGAAGTTATGTGGCGTCAGATCCGTGTAAAAACTCGGGGGCGCAAATGTTAACGTTTTTTCACGCTCGTGAGATCCGCTGCGATAGTTTTTTTTTTTGAGACAGAGACAGTTTGACGAAACGTTAAAATTTGCGCCCCCGAGTTTTGACACGGATCTGACGCCATACATACTCCAAGGGATCACGGAAACCATGATCAATGGTTACACGGTGACGTCACATGTTTGGTTCAGTCAGTTCGTAACTCGAAATTTGTTCGTAGGTTTTGTTGTATGTAACTCAATTTGTTTGTAACTCAAAGTTCCATTGTATTACATTTTTTAGAGTTGGCACATAAGTCAGTATTTAGTTCTGCATGTCACAGTTTTGAAATTATGACTAATCACTTCAGTATAACTAGCAAATACATTTAGGAAATCAGGGCTGTATCTCTTACTCTCATTCATTTAAGCTGCAGTCACGTTGGCCCTTGTTGTTGGGAGTAGCAACTTAGGAAAAAATTAGTTCAGTGTAATTCAAACTGACAGTCCTCGCATAGCAACAATCCTCCTCCACGTATCCTGCAGTTCAACCATTCTTTCACACGAAATTTCAATTGGAATATGGTAGTAAAATATAAGATATGTACATAATTTCTCTATATAAATACTTTATGAATGCACAAAACCCTTAAAGCAGCTGTAATGATTTTCTGGATTAATGTGTATTCTTGGCAGTGATCATCTATGAGTAGTTCTTATCCTGCCAACTGGCTCAGGCCCTGCAGACAATCTCTCGATGAGCATGAGTCAACAAGCAACAAAGAACACACTGTCAGATCAAAGAAAGGGTGGGTGAGTAAGGGTGAATGAGAGACCTTTTTAAAAATTCATGAACTTTCAAATTCATAAAATAACATACACTTGTAGTCTTGATATATTAACAATGGCTGCCTCTTCTTTGTGATGGATGTACAATAAATAATCATTCAAACAAAAAAATAGTTAATATTTAGATATTATTGCATAATCTCTGGATAAAATACACATACAAGTACATCAGATAGCAACATTAAGCTCTGATGATGATGATGATGATAATAATAATAATAATAATAATAATAATAATAATAATAATAATAATAATAATAATAAT
>JAYDZG010000039.1:19450674-19465767 GCA_034509265.1 Microcambeva bendego
GAAGGCACCCCTCCCAACCCTAATTTGGATAAGGTATTAAAGAAAATGAACTGAACAGAACTGAACTTTTTTTATTCCATTATTGATGTTACACGCCATAGTTATATGCCATAGTGATACTGACATTCTCTGACGTTCCATGACTGCCCTCACAATTCACGTTACTTGCATGCAACCCAGAAAACCTGATTTTTAGTAATTGTGCAATCTCCTATTAATCAAGTTGAATGGATTCTTTCACGAAGCGATAAAAACAATGCTGGGTGAACAATTTTATGTTCAATGTTTGGGGTCCAAACAAATATTTATGAAATGTGAAGTTTTGAAATATGAAATTTATGAAATGGTATCAGCTTTAAAATAAAATGGAAACAAGTAAACGCACAAAATCTAAAGCTAACGAAAGATAATTTTTCAACTGGTCAGTTTGGACGATTCACATTGATTTTGGATACTTAAAACATTGTTCATGTAATTTATTGGACATTAAACAACCAACAAATCATTTTGGTGACAAACTTACCAACAAGAACATTTAGAAAATGACACAATTTGCTTAAAATTATGCAGACACATATTTAGGGGCAGAGGTCTCTCTACTGCTGACAGGTGTAGTAAATCAATTAGATGCTTCCGACTTTGTGACAACAATATTATTGTTCTAGGATGACTTATCCTCTGTGCTTTCATGGTTGTGCATATAAATAGGTACCATTGGCTATGCATGAGTAAAGAAGACCAATAGGGTATCATTGTCGTTGGGCTGATTGAAAGCACTTGCACTGGTGATGGATCACTTGCAAAATTCATACTGTGGCTCACCATATGCACTAGAAAATATGGATGGGGAATTCACAGGTGATTTCTTCAGTGATTGTCTTATCTATTCTTGGTGCAGACAGCCATATAATTGCCATATAATGCTAAAGAACAAAAATGAGGGTATAAATGCCCTTGGTCTTGGTTTTGTTTGTTTTATTGGGATTTTATTATCATGTTTTACACTTTGTTTACATTCATGAAACACAGTCGTTATTTATTTAATCAGTTCACAAGGTAATATCAAATACAGGCATGGGCAAATTTGTATTTCCAATTCACCTTATTTGCATGTTTTTGGACTGTGGGAAGAGACTGGAGCACCCAGAGTAAATCCATGCAGACACAGGGAGAACATGCAAACTACACACAGAAAAGACCCACCCGGACTGACCCACCTGAACCCAGGACCTTCGTGCTGTGAGACGACAGTGCTACCCACTTCTGGCTATCATGTCTCTGTTAACAATGGACAGTCACATTTATTTTAAATGTTATGGATATTCATGGCTTCATGGGTCTTTATCTCAGCCTCAAAAATCTGATATGTATCATGGTCCTCTCTAGGTTGCCATACGTTTGATTTGACCAATGGTAAAATATTGAAAATACTGGTATTGTCTTGGTTCATCTTGACTTCATGGCTTGTCTACAAAAGTGGTCTGGTCTTATCTGGAATTTGTATGGGTGCTGGTTGTCACAACAAAGATCGTATTGAAAATATTGTACTTTTTTAGGTCGCCATTGGTCTTTATGGATGATATTCTTTATTCGTGCTAGTCTATGCTCTAACCAATAAAATCTTAGTCAGATGTTAGTGGTTATGGGTCTTGGTCCCTCCTGTGTATTTCTTGACTTTGAAACCAATACCTTTTTATAATGCAAGCTTGGTGTTTTTTTTCTCCCTGTCGCATTTCTTCTCCCGAGTTTGCCCTCCTCATCCATTATTTATGCTACAGCTTGTTACTAATGCACCATTTTCCCGCCGTGGTGTGATTTTAATGGATTTTTCGGCTCTGTAATAGAAGAATTCACACGTGTGTGGGCGCGTGACGCGTAGCGAATTCAGAAATGGCGCGAACAGAGCGCAGAGACTGGAGCGCGTGCGCCCGAGCGCAAGAATAACACGAATATGCGCATTGTGTAAAAGGCGTGCGCTTCGGTCAGGATATAGGAGGGTCTGTCTGACGTTAGAGGGGATGCATATTGGGGTTACTGCACCCCTCAGCATCTCTGCATGCTCAAACAGGAGCGGAGAGGCAGCAGAGCTAGAAGCACGCCACGCCACGCGCCACGCCACGCCACAGCGCGCCAGGGACGATGGGATCTGACCGGCATACTGATACGCTATCCGCGCTGCGTCTCCACCAGCTCGGCTTGCGCATCGTCAGCACCGGAGGAGCCGCCAGCAGCCTTCGCGCAACCTCTCTAAGCCTCTAAGCTCTTCTCTAGGATATCTCAGCTCTCGTGTTTTTACATTTATGCTGGTCACGTCGAAGCTGCGTGCTTAAAACAGTGGGACTGGTTTAGGAGTTTTAGTCTCTGCGCGATGTGGAGGACTGGGCAGCGCTGGTTCCCAGTTCTGCTGGGTTTCATGCCCATGCTGACGGCGGTGGCGCTCGGCCGTGCACCAGTCTCGCACAGGTAAGATCAGTTCGATTCCCACGCTGGTGAAAACGATCTCATCTCTGCGACGTTTTCTACATCATGTTTCTCCTCTTGTGCAGTGTTAATGAACCAAGCAACATGTCATATGTCAAAGTCACAGTGGATAAACTGCTTAAAGGCTACGACATTCGGCTCAGGCCAGATTTTGGAGGTAATGAACTTGTACCTGCGCTGATGTATCTATGTGTACCTTATATAGTGATGGTTGGTGGTAAATATTTGATTAATTTTGTGCTGACAGGTCCTCCGGTGGATGTCGTGATGAGTATTGATATATCTAGTATCGACATGGTGTCTGAAGTGAACATGGTAAGTAGACAGACTGAAAAACCTAAATTTCTTCCTAAATTTCATCCATGTTTGTAGATCACCACAGAAAATTCAACACATTTACTGTCAAAAAATGGGAAACTTGCTTACAGACTTGTAATTACCTTTAAGGTAGAGCCCTGCTCAATCCTGGGACTCCCAAGAGTCGTGCAGATCTAGAAAAAAGCTTGCTGTGCAGAACTGTTCTAAAGGGTTGTATAGACAGTATGTGTAAATATTCATATACACTCTAGTCAATATTTATATTGCATGTAGAAATGCTTACATTTTGGTAGTCTGACCTGAAAACACCAAGATAAGGACCCAAAATAAAATAAAGTAATTTATCTCAGGTTTTGGCCACATACTTCGATCAATTTCAGATTAAAAAAAACATATGTTCATAAAACATATATCACTTAACACAAAAAAATGTAAAGATGGAATTAAGTCCTAAAAGATGAACACAGCTGTAACAAAGGACATAGGTCAAGATTGCGTTAGAGACCTACATCGAATTCCTTGATAAGATAAAAATATTAGAACCTTTTATGACCTGCTCAGACAAGGATTTCATAACATGTCAAAATGAGTCTTGTTGTTTCTGGTACCAGGATGCTAGCAGGTTTTTGTTGTGATGTAAACTAGCTTGAAATACATTCTGATGCTTTCAACTTTGTATGAATACAAAGTAGGCTGGATTCTTCATGATCTAGGAGAAAACAGGATTTGCTGGGCCAGTACACCTTCCATTGTTTTTAGTGTGGACGGGTTTACAAAACTGCATGGGGGTTTTGACTGACCTGTGACAATGCGGCATTATATTTGAAGTAATGCACTGTGTGTTATGACTCATGACCAACTGGTGATTAGTGGTCTGTCCCTCCTCAGAACACTATCAGGTGGTACTTACTTGCTCTTTCTAAGATACTTAAACTAGTCAAGGCCTTGATGATTTGGTACTCAGGGTTTTATGTCTGCTCGTTTCTGCTGTATTTGCACTTGTACTACCATTACCATTAAATATAATACACTTCTGATCAAAATGAGTGCATTTTGTATTATTGGGTCTCAAGAAGGTTCTAAGTAGAACTTCACAATGCAAAAAGAATGAATTGGGGCTTTTTTCGAGCAGCCAATTTATTGACACTTACACTCCAACATGCTTTTTTCGTGCTGATCAAAAGTTTAAGACCACAGCCATTAAAAGCTAAAATCTGCAACAAATTCATTTCACCGACTGTCTGTCAAGACAAAGGACGATCCTTGAACCAAATTAAGTCCATTACATCTGCGAGGGAAAGGCTTCAGAAACAAAAAACGTCTTCAAAGGCCACGTTTCCTTCAATGCCACAAAATATCCCGTTTGGATTTTGCAAGGGAGCAGCAAACGTGGAACTTCGAAAGGTGGAAGAAAGTTTTATTTTATTTAGTTGACATTACTGGCACGACAAGGAGATCCCACCTGAGATGGTTTCTATGCAGTATAATTTGGAATGACACTTTAATTTCTGTTTTTAGGGATGAGCTATGGTCTTAAACTTTTGATCAGCTGATGAACAGCCTATTTCAGTTAAATTGTTGTTTTCAATAAATTGTCTACTCGAAATCTTTTGTCTCTTGCTTAGCTTCACTGTGAAGCTCTACTTAGCTCCAATAGTGCAGCATTTATTGAACTGGTATGAAGATTTTGATCAGGAGTGTATTTAGTATATCCATGACTTTGACATGCATCATTATGGATAAAATTTATTTTTTGAATGGGTTGTTAAAGCTAATCAGTGTATTCAGGAACGAAAAATTGTAACGGCTCATTGTAATGCCTCATTTTGCTGGCTGCGGTATATTGCTCTTTCTCCTTGGGCTTCTGCAACCTATTGACTGAAAAATAAGCATTGCATTGAATTTGCTTTTAATTGTACAGCCCCTAATCAGAAAGAGACTGTATGAAAAAAAAATTGTTTTACGTTTACTTTGACTTTTATCAAATTGCAGTTTGATATTTCCTTTTCTGACTTCAGGTTATTGGTAATATAACTTAATTCCTGCATTTCTGGCCTGCAAGACATTCATACAAGTTCTTACAGTAAAAAATGTTGTTATGTTTTCTTGCATCAATGAAAAGCTTTTAGGCACCAAAGATACCATGTGGTAAATATTGTTTTTGTAATTTTTAAGCATTTTTATTGCATTTGTTGACAAACTGGACATCATATGCCCACCTTTGCTCATGAAACTGGGTTTCCTGCTGTGATATTGCTATTGTTTTAAATTATAATTGCAAGGACCTGTGTGTGGCAACACTACTACAACTGCTACTAAAATATATTGTGAGGTGTAGAAAGGATCAGAACAGATCATGGTCTAGTGGTTGTTTTAATATTTCCATACATTAAACTTTAGGAAGCAGAATAAAAATCATTTGTATTATAAACACATGAGCAGCCTTATATCATTTTTATTTTGTAATGTACAAATTTGTATTACAGCTAATGTGTAAAATATGAGGTCTATTAAATGCATGCACACAAATATTTATTATTATTATTTATTTAGTCTATATTTTGGATGTATAGAGCATTGTTGATGACTTTGCTCTATATAATACCATGGCCTGTACGTGACATATTGAATAATAACTGGCTTTGCAGTATTTGATCATAGCTGCAGTAACACTGTTTGAATATTAATATTGCTATTTTCTAAGCTTTGAACTTACATACTTCATACTTTCTCTTATCTGTCTGGGATACAAATGTGCCAACCAATATCTGATCCTCATTAGTCGAATTTTACCCGATAACCAACAAGCTTATATTTCCCTGAAGTGTAAAGCACATCGGTGAAATTTATTTAAACAAATCACATTCTGTGTTGATTGAATCACTTACTTGATTAGAATCACTTACTTAACCTACAATCTGACTCCATACTGATGCAAACTGTTCAATTTTCATTATTCAGCATATTTAATCCCAGAGAAAAGGAGGATTGCGTCTGGAAGGGCATTCAGCAGGAAAAATATTCCCCCAATTTCCTTGTTCATAGAACAGTTTGAAGATAATATATTCTTTGTAAAAAGGAACATTGGGCACATCATGTTGATAGTTATGATTATTTAGATGGTCATTTTGAACTTTTGAACTACATAAGTAACAATCTACATACAGCCTGTGGTGTTTAAACTGTGATTGATTCAGATTTAATGAAATAATTCATGCACATAATTCTGATACTATGAACTGCACATAGCAGCAGAATTTATTAGGCGTTTCCCAACACGGCTTATAGTTGTGGTTTTATGCCGTTACATACAGTAAATTCAGAATCTGGCTAAGAGTAGTTAGAAAATCAGTGGTGAGTTGGCTTGAGCTGACCGCAATAGAACATTAAACCCTGAGCTTCCACTTTCCCTTAAAATCTTTCATTTGAGTTTGCCATGTAAAATGTGAAACTTTTTTAAAACTATTATTAGATTTTAGAGCCACACCCCAGAATCACTTTACAACAAAAATGTAATATTTTTACACAAAACCAATTAATCAAAGATTTCAGTGGTTGATATATTTCTTTAATTTGTGTAAAACTGACACACTTTTTGGAATGTGCCTGCCACATGTGGACTAGTCTGGGAAAGTGACACATTTCTCAGGGTGAAAATGCATTTTGAGTAAATTATAAATAGTGGTCTAAACCAGGCTATTTCCTGAAAGTCATGCATTAGTTATTTTAGTGAGTGAATACTTGCTTTGCTGGAAAGATCTTAAAGAATCACGACAACTCAAGTGATTAGAACTGATTTAGTGAACAGAATTGAGTGAATAGAATTTAGTGTGCGCTATATAGTGTATAATTTTATGTCATGCTGTATTTTTGTTATAAAATTTTTTTTGGAAAGGTCTTTTCTTTAATGGATGAATACCAATAGAAATGAACTATAGTTTGAAGAAAGAATGCTATACTTTGAGTGGTAGTATGAAATGCCAAATCATTGATAAAATTCTTTGGTATCACTTTACAAAATTCTTAAACCTATTACAAACACTTTGCAGTTCCACTGCACTCCAGATAATCAAATCATTAATCAGTGTTTAGAAAGTTTAAATGCAATAGTGGTTTCTGCTAGGTTACTCATACAATGTCGGGACCAAATGCAATGGAACAGTTGCTTGTGTATTAGTTTCTAGTGTTTCCAGTGCTGTTGCATTTTCTTTCCACAAAATATTAAAACAGTCTAATTCATAAAATGTTGAATCCTTAGTCATCACTCTTATCACTGGTCAGAGTCGGGGTGGTTCCATAGCCCATTCTGAAGCAGAAATTTGCTCCAAGTGGAAATGTTTCTGCTTGTCATGGTTCCTTTCACAAACCTGCCAATTACTCTGTTAGAAACCTTTATTTTTCAGGATTTATCTGTTCTAGTGTTTTTGCTGATGTATGATGACAGCACACAATCTTTTCTCTAAGAACGTGTGCATTGCGGCACTTCACATAACTAAGCTACTCCAAAGGTTTGTATGGTTGCATGCAGCATGGCCAAGTTGTAGGGGTGTCACTATAATAAGTTGTAATAACTTATAGGCAATCTGAGCAGCTTAACATATTGTGACAACCAGTGCTATATTCCTTCTGTTCATTCTGTTGGATTTTTTGTCTTCACTTATTACTTAGTTTACATTATTTGTCCACACCTTTGGTAGCCACTGAATAAAGAGACTGCAGTTGGCTAAAACGTAAACAGTGGAACACAGTGCTACTGGTGTGAACTACCAGTGTGTTTAAATGCTCACACAAAATACTTCTGTGCTAGTTTGTTAGAAAGTAAGTCATTAAAACTATTAAAAACAGGCCAAAAAGAAGACTGACATTTACAAAGCCTGTAGACAAGTCTTAGAGACAAAACAGACATAATTATTCTGTAACGGAGTGAGAGAAAAAAAAGTAAAGAGTCTCGCCTCACAGCAAGAAGGGTCTGTATTTGAGTCCGACATAGTGAAACAGACAATGAAAGAATACATTTTCAGGAAAACTACTAATCTAAAGCAGAATCAACCTTACAAACTTGATAGCTACCAACCTGGAAGATAAAGCTGCTTTCCCATCATTCTTTTTTTAAATGTTGCTCATGCATTGTACATGAGTAACTAAATGAGCTTGGAGAAGAGTGCAAAAGTGAATCCTTTCAGCTACTCCTGTCAGGGGTCTCCACAGCAGATCCTGACCTGACACAACCCTTCTATTTATCCGGACTTGTGACCGACACTACAATGCACTGGTTTGTGCATTCTGGTTGCTAGGGTGACATCCAGCCAACCAGTGCCAATGACGAGCCTTTAACTGAGGTGTTGGTGTGCTAGCTGAAAATCTTGCTGCTCCACCTGGGTGCTGGTGGAAAGTACAAATCATCTTATATCTATATTACAGCTTGACAATGACATCTTATGCTGTTCACAAGTTGACTTCTTGTCTGTTGAGTCATGGCATTCCACTCTTCTTGAAGCGCTGCCCTCATATCACTGAGGTTCTGAGGAACAGAATTATGAGCCTCTACACACATTTCAGCTGATCCCATAGGTTTTTTATGGTATTCAGGCCTGACACTTGGAGTTGTGAGGCATATGTCAGCCGTTTTTGCAGGGCATTGTTCACAATGAAGGGGTCATCAGTGTGGGATGTGGCCAAAGGACATCCACTTCTGTGCCTTTCTGTGACTCTATGCCTGTTTGAAGCCTTGAAATGGTGAGGTACTCTTGATCAATTGTTAGGTGTCGTCTTGGTCTCAGGATGTCAAAATGTGAACAGCATGTTGAGGAGGACTGTTTAAATAGCACTTCTAATTGAACCAGGAAATGTATTGGTCAATTTATGGATTAAATACCTGTTGTGAATTTTGCCGTTAAGATCCTTGTTAGAGAACAGCAAGTTGTACATTTTTTTGAAACATCCCTTACTTTTTGTGAGTAGTGTAATTTTAATATTAAATTATTAAGAACAATAAATGTTACAATTTTTTACCATAATTTTTTGGATAAAACCAGGATATGTACCCTACACACACCAAAGAAAACAGGACAGAAAGGCAGTACGTACACATCAGGGCAACTTCAGTACAGTACAAGCCGGTTTAGGGTAAGTGATGAAATAATGTAATAGATATCTCTAAAGTGTTTTAGCTGAAAGGCAAACCAACGTGTCGAGTGCTGTTATTTCATAAAAGACTAGTTTTTATCTTTAACAAAACTGCTTTTTTTACAGAAGAATCTGTTTGCATGAACATGGAGCTTGAGAGCTGGGGACTTTACAACAATACACAGTTCTAACGCCTCTCAATACTAAAGACTACTGTTCCTAGAAAGTGAGCTTCAGAGTAAATGAACCGCTACAGTTTCTAAGCCTTACCTGCTGCCTCTGTCCCAAACAGCCGCACTGATTGTTGACAGCTGCAACTCCATAATCACTGTGATTGGTTTGTTGCTTTCCAGACGAAACTACAAGCTACAAATCCATTCACTTAGTCTAAGTGTTTAAACTTTGAAAATAGGCCTTTAAAGGTATTTTGTTTTCCACTAAAATTATTGTTTTTTTGCAATTTGGGGGTGCTCTTGGGACGCAATCTTGGACCAAAAATGTATAAAAATGTACATGCAGTTGCCATTCCCTTTTTTCCCATAAGCTGGGCCTTACAGAGAGCTGAATCACTCACAGAGTCACCCACCGCTGTTTGTGAGTCATCTATCTCATGCAATTATCTGCAATTACCACAGCAGAGGAACCTGTTGACATCTCTCCCTCAGGCACGGCATATTGTGCTTGTTAGGTCCAGGTCAATAGCATTGCTAAGATTTAAACTCGAAATCTTTAGTTCTCAGCAACGGTGAGCTAGCACATTTGATTGCTGCACCTACTGAGTGTTTCAAATTAATTACAAGGAGTGTTAGTAGAATGTAGAAGTTAGTAGATAAAGCCACTATTTTTCTTTCTAACCAACAATTGCCACATTAGGTAATAAAATGTGCCCTTAACTAAAACATGGCCCTTAACTCTCAATAGCTTAAAATTGTGTTCAGTTGTTAGTCACTTTAGTTTGAATTTTTAGTTTGAAATAGTTTGTTTGAATTAAAATGTCTGCTAAATGGTAAAAAGTAAATGTAAAGTAAATTGTAAATCTGCATTGTAAATCTGCATTTTAATATATTAAGCGTCACATAAATATTTTGGAAAATTGTGGAACAATAGAACCTTAATCATGATATTATGGGTGTGTTTCGGAGCCTGGCTGCATAATATATTGAATGTCCTGCTTCCTTCTTCACAACACACCAGAACCTTAAATATATCTTGTTTTCTGGCTTGTTTACACAATCTCTCTTGACTCTTGCATGTTTTCCCTGTTGCTTTGTAGCCAGTTCACGTTTCTAGAATGCGAATGCTGCACCTTTAGTAAGATAGTGTAGAGAAATAAGGTCACCGGAAGGTACACCGCAGTGCGGGCAGTAAGTATTTGCATGGTTGCTGTAAAGAAGTGGAGGTGCTGGAGTGATGATTTGAAGCGGTTGTCAGGGGCAACAGCTGCTTCTAATAATAGGGTTTGAGGAAGACGTTTGTCCTAAGTAAACCTGTGGCTCACCTATCATCTTTATTTTTCTATCGTACACATCTCTTATGGATCTCTTCTGGTATTGTACTGGTGTTGTTTTCTTTTTTTACCCCTCAAATGCTCAAACACATGGCACACTAACACAGTCGATTGTGTGGGTGTCACATAGATCATTATTTACCACCTCGTTTCAACATTTCTTCCAACACAGTTTGATAAAAACAATTGTAAAGAGAAATAGCCCAAAATGTTGGTTGAAAATTGTTAGAACGCTGTGGGGGAATTGAAAGACATTTTAAGGTAGATCCGCATTGTTTGATGAGTAATCTGACTGGGCCACCTGATGATTGCTGAGTCATGAAATTCCTGAGTCATTGAAAGACAAATGATTTTCAGTTTGATGTATTCATTCTGACCAGACTGTCCGTCCCTGCTGTTAAAAAGCATATTACTTCAAGAACATGATGCTACTATTTATTTCTGCAGTATTCTGGTTCATACTGAAACCGTTTTTATGTTTGTTATGATATGATTTTTTCTTAAACTGTCCACAATGGTTTAAAAAGCCTAAACATATCTGGAACATGCCCTGGGTCAAATTGTTTCACAGAGGATGTTTTTATTACTGCATCGCTAAACATGCATGGACCAGAGCTCCGTGCTCTAAAGTAAGCTGTATTCTCAAAGCACTCTTATTCTTAACTTTTGCTCATATTTTTAGTACTTGTACGTGCATACTCATTTTCAGCCGTCTACTTTTTTATCATGTTTTATTCCAGGAAGACGCATGTTCCATAATTGCCAAATGTAATAGCACTTTTCTTGTAAAAAAAAAAAGTTTTTTTTGTTTGACAGTTTTTTGGACGTATGTGGACTTATGTGGCATCAGCATAAGTCATGCTTTAGTCTCTCCAATCAAATAAGCACATTCTTTCTGAGAGGCTCACCCAAAGTGATTGACCCCTTTTGTTTTCATTTGATTATTTGATTGTGATTTTTTAGAATTCTTTTTTAATCACTGTGCGGTGAAATGTGTCCTGCGTATTTTAACCCAATCTGTGCAGTGAAACACACATATACACACTAGTGAACACTAGGGGGGAGTAAGAACATGTGCCCAGAGCAGTGGGCAGCCCTCGCCACGGCGCATGGGGAGCAGTTAGAGGTTAGGTGCCTTGCTCAAGACCAGTCAGTTCTGGGAATCAAACCGCCAATCTTTTGATCTAAAGCCCAGTTCTCTAACCAGAGTCTAGCTCTTTCCATTTAGAGTATCACTAAAAAGGAAGCATAATGGGTGAAATCAGGAGAAATAGGTAGAAAATGTCTGAAAGTAAAGGAAGAAATTAAAAACTAGTGTGGAGAGTATTTCTTTGAAGCATTGTATTTTTAGACACTTTATTATCACAAAGCTTTTATTGGGAACATGTGCTTCTATTTTTCAGTTATATGGGTACAAAATCAGTTAGTGCTTTAAGGCAGAGCACTGCAGCAGTGAATTAAAGGTGCTCTGCATGAGCTAAAATGCAGTTCTTGAAAAAGTTTGTTTTCCCCAAGGCATGCTTCGAACTGCTAGTAATAGCATTTTTGTAAACTGCACACTTGTGTGGAGTTTGTCTGTCTTGTGTGTGTGCACACCTTTGCATTGCAGCAGAGATTAGATGGATAAGAAGGAAGTTCAAGAGCAGTCGATTGAAACATTTTAACTGCATTGAAAATAACCCCTTGAGCCATGCTTAGGCACCTAGATAAATACGAAACACTTCCATATTCTCATGTTATTTTTATAGGCAGGGCACGCAGTGGTGCAGTGAGAAGTGCTGCCACCTCAACAACAAGAAAGTCCTTGCTGTAATTGGGGCTACTAAAATTGCAGTAGGTGTGTGTGTGTGTGTGTGTGTTTTTGCACTGTGATGGACTGGTGGTCTGTTCACAGTTTTTCTTATTTTTTTAGCCCAGTGAATTATACCCCCAGCGATCCAGAATAGTTTTGGGAATTGAATCATTTCTGCATCTGTTCTCCTGTGACTAAATAACTAAAATATACTTTCATGAAACTTCATTGAATGTTTTTAACTATTAATAAAAAAACATACTTCTATGGAATCTTTGTGAAAGTTTGTGGATTGAGCCCCACCACTGTCAGGTTGCAATATTTGAACCCTTAAGGTATTTTACCATTGTCACCAGCCCAGCCCCCCCTGTGCTCCCAAAGAATGTGGAGTTTGTTTGCATATGTGCCACACCCTTCTTTCCAGGATCACAGGCCGATCCAATGTCCCTTATTATGAATTGTCCCCTGATGCTAATTAACCACAGCTGCACCTCATTTATGGTGTAAACAGGAGACTGTTATGAATTTGACTTTTCAAAACATGTTTACCTTGGTCATGTTGGTTTGCTCCTAGTTCATGTTCTTTTTCTTGGTTTGACTTTGTTTTCATGCCTGTTTGGTTTCTAGCTAGGTTGGTCTTGTCATGGGTTTAAAAATACATGTTTTAAAATAGCTGGAAGTGACTCAATAAGGTCCTGGTAGTTTGTCACAGTTATCTGGGGTCATGCTGACTACATTACATCCCACAGCTACTGGTCCCACATCAATCACAGATTCTCAAATTTAATTCCAGGGAATTAGGGGGTAGGGTAGTTCTTGGAAGTCTTTGTTATGCTCTGGCCATGTGACATGTTACATTGTCTTGCTGGAAGATTTCATGGGTTTATAGGTGGATGTGAACTGCAAGGATTCATAACCAAATATACCTACTGAGGCAATGCATGAAATGTGTTTTTTTATGAGCTAGACCCTGAGCTAATACAATAATGTGACTTGAACGTGTACGAGGCAGTACATCATTCTGTTAGTTAAGGCATAATGTTTATTTTTATGACTTGAATAAAGATGTTCATGAATAATGAATGCAGACATTCAGGTAGCTTCTGAAACTTCCGCTGTAAATGTTTTACTCAGATGGTTCATTTATTGTAAACCCAGATTGGATATGATTTACTCAAACTACTAACTGATACCGCCTTCCACTTAGATGTGGAAAAAATTGACTGGTCGTCTAAATGGACCTTAAGTGTCCTGGTAACAGTAAACTCTATTTCCTATGTCCTATTTTCCACTTCTCTGTGTTTTAGACCAGGCTCCTAATAATATTAAGCCATATCAGTTTAAGTGATTTTCAAATAGAATATACGATAGCATGAGACATATATGGATTTGTGTATATACTGATTAAAATCATATAAGTCTCACGGAAAAAGGTAGGCCGGTTTTTAAAGTAATTTTAAAAAATTCAGTTACAGAGAAGTCCAAATAATTGCAGGATGAGGGTGTTCTAAAATATAGTAGAACATCAAGCAATGGCAAACATTTAGATATATGTGATTAGATTATTGTGTGTGTGTGTGTGTGTGTGTGGTGAGTCCGACTAATGAAATAGCTTTAGTTTAAGAAGTAAAAACAAAACTCAATGCCCCAATACACATATTGAAAACCCCTGGTGTATAATAGTGTTCTTTTTATGTACAGATCAAATTTTAGATCAGGACTAATTGCACCGATTTACGTTTGTTTTCATTAGTTTCATTGCATCTGCTCTGGTCAGGGTATCTATGGGTTTGACTTCACCAACATTTACTGAGCATGGTGAAGTAACAATATATGGAAATGAGTTCAGCAGTGAAAGTCGAAAGTTAAAAGTTAGTTTGCTCCAGCAAGAAACTTTTCTATGTATCACAGTTTCTCCCTCTCAGATTCTCTGACACCTCTGGCTGGCAAATGTGGTTTTCTCTGGAAAACAATGATGCCATGCTAGGTCTGGGATGCCAGCATGCTTTATCTTTTTAAGGAATTCATGAAGTTTAGTGGTGTTGCGCTGAAACCATTCTGGATGAACAAGTTGCCTCAATGGTAAATAACAGAGAGGGCTTACCAATCGTATTTTTGCCTTCTCCGACTTGTCACAGACTGCCAGAGCATCCTGTTATATTATGACAACCAGTTCTCAGTTCTACTTTATTCCTGCTGTTTCCTTTTTCTCCATTGTAGGCTACAGATGTAATTCTTGTTTTGGCCACCTTATTTATTTGCAATATTGCCTTTTTGTCCGTAGCTTTTAGCCACAGTATTGTTCTACCCTGATTAAACATTTGTACTTAAGTTATTTTAATTGCTGCTGGTGTGGGGCTTTTTCTCACAATGTAATAGTAAGTTGCAACCTGCCATGATACTGTCAATTACAAACTATTAAGTTAAATTTTAAATGTGGTACTTGTGCATGTGTGTCTATGCAGGACTACACTATCACCATGTATTTCCAGCAGTCATGGCGTGATAAGCGCTTGTCCTACACAGGGATTCCATTAAATCTGACACTGGATAACCGTGTGGCCGATCAGCTTTGGGTTCCTGACACTTACTTTATAAACGACAAGAAATCCTTTGTCCACGGGGTCACTGTCAAGAACCGCATGATTCGCCTGCATCCTGATGGAACTGTTCTCTATGGCCTCAGGTTGGTATACCAGTATTGTTTGAAATTGTGATCATGTATGTTCAAAGCATAAACCGCTGGCTATTTACTGCCGATTCAATAATGAGTTGTTGCTCTTCACAATAGAATGTACAGTACAACAAAATTCTTTCTTCGCATATCCCAACTTTGGAAGCTGGGGTCAGAGCGCAGGGTCAGCCATCA
>JAYDZG010000039.1:19477416-19489242 GCA_034509265.1 Microcambeva bendego
ATTGTAATGACTAGACAACTGGGTCAGAGCATTGAAGTTCATTATCTCATTGCTGGGTATCACACTGAGCAGTCTTTATTTCAAATAAATTCAGTGGTATCAGAAAATAAAATCCAGACTGTTCATCTAGTAGTTCAACGTGCCAAAATAAACATACACAAGATGACATATTGCTTAGGTGCAAGAGCCAGACCATATAGAGCAATAAACATCATAAGCATATTTTTTGCACTGAATGTTACTTTCTTACTGTTTCTGTAGGAATTACAACTGTACTTACCATGACTACAATTAACACCCATCTGCGGGAGACACTGCCCAAGATTCCCTATGTTAAAGCTATTGATATCTATCTGATGGGCTGCTTCGTGTTTGTATTCCTGGCTCTGCTCGAGTATGCGTTCGTGAACTACATTTTCTTCGGCCGAGGCCCTCACCTACAGAAAAAAGTGGCAGAAAAAGCTGCTAAGAGCAACACCGAAAAAAGCAGGCTAGAGAGCAATAAGGTTCAGGTGAGCAGTTCTAATTCTCTTGGGGGGTTTTTTCGGGTCACCAAATAACTTTATTGTGCCTTGAATAGATAGAATGTTTTTATTTGTCCTGTATATTTATATAGGTGTCAAGTACAATGAAATTATTTCCTCACATATCCCTTGTTTAGAAGCTGTGGTTAGAGAGCAGGGTCAGTGACCTTCTGGCTTAAAGGGATAAGGGCCCAACAGTGGCTGCATGACAGAGCTGGGATTAGAACTCTCAACTCCAAAGCTCTATCCATTAGGATCTTATTGTTCCCATATTTCCATCCAAAATACCATTGTAAACTCTTCCCCTCTCCTACAGATGGACCCCCATGGTAGCATCCCCCTCACCAACCTTGACCTGCGGCTTACTGGGGCTGAGATGCTCGGGGGACTCGGTGACCCTCGAAATACCATGTTCTCCTACGACAGTGCCAGCATCCAATACCGCAAGCCTCTGACTGGCTGTGACCTCTATGGACGGCCAACTCCTTCCCTCGAGCGCCCCATCAAGCACAAGAAGAGCCGCCTGAGGAGACGGGCCTCTCAGCTTAGGATGAAAATTCCGGATCTAACAGATGTAAATGCCATTGACAAGTGGTCGCGGGTCATTTTCCCCATTACTTACACCTTCTTCAACTTGGTCTACTGGCTTTACTATGTCCACTAGGAGACAGCAGTGCAGCTCTGCTGTCTTCACTTATCAGGTCTGGTCAGGCTTTTCAACCACTGGTCGGTTTTTGACTTATCAAAAAAGAGTAAGAAGTCCAAAAGTGGTGTTTTCTCTGTATATTTTCGAGTGTAGGAATAAATAAATGCATATATAATTAAGAACAGCTATTTCAGTTGATATTATTCTACCTTCTATAACCGGTACAATCATCTAGATAATGTAGTGAACATTCATTAAAAAAGAAACTATCACTCCTGCTTTGTGTGACAATGGACTGCAAATGTCTGACATTTGTGCAACTTTGACTTTGTAATGAAGGAATTAACTTCCAACACTGTGTATATATTTCATACTGAAAAAAATGCTCTGCATTGGTTCAGTGTACAAGAAGTACACTTAGTAGGCAGAAATTACACAAGAAAAGCAAGCCTGCGACAAGAATCATAGCCAAAATTCATGCTGTGGTCTGTAAAGGATGGGACCGAGAATTACTAGCTATGCCTTTGACTGCAACAATTCCAGCCAAAAAGGACAGTGCTTTGTGTCTGCCTCGTGCGTGCTACCACACTTTTGGTGTGTTATGTTCGATGCTTAATAGGTAATCTATAGTCACAACACTTTTCTAAAGCATCTATAAGATCATTGTATTAGGTCACACCATGCTATGTACGAAGTCATATATTGTCATGACATTCTGTATAGTTGGCTAATTTATAGTCACATTTTGCTAGATCATCTATAGTCATGGCGTATTGTTAGGTCTGTTAGGTAATCTGTAGAGAACATGTTATTAGAACATTTATAGTCATCACATGTTATTTGGTCAAATGTAGTTAACATCTTAAATCATTAAGTCATCACATGTTATTAACTAATCTGCAGTAAACATGGTATCAGGTAATTAATAGTCAACACCCATTATCGGGTCATCTGCAGTAAACATGTTATTAGATTATTTATAGTCACCACTCATTAACAGGCCATATGTAGTCTAAATATTAGATTATTTATAGTCATCACAAGTAACCAAGTAACCTGTAATCAACATTTTATTAGATCATCCATAGTCAACATTTTAAGATAATTTATCATCATTATTAGGTACACATCTGCAGTACACATCATTAGATAACATGTAGACACGTTTAGTTATTTTGTAGTCTCTAGTAAACATTTTGCATCATTCATAGTCACCACATGTTAATATGTAATTTGTAGTAAACATGTTATTAGATTATTTATAGTCACTATCCATTAAAAGGCAATCAATATATTAGGTCATGTATAGTCATAACACATTAACATGTTATTAGAAGATTTATAGTCACCACACATTAACATGTTATTAAAAGATTTATAGTCACCACATATTAACATGTTATTAGAAGATTTATAGTCATCACACATTAACATGTTATTAGAAGATTTATAGTCATCACACATTGTAAGGACAGCTATTGCTGCAACATGTTAATATGTCTTTTATAGGCACCACATGCTACTAGATCATCTATAGTCAGAATATATTGTTAGGTTTATGGTTAGTTACAGGACAAACAAATGAGCTCAAATACAGCAAACAGGGATCTGATAGTAAAAGAATGAAAAATCATTCAAAATGTGTATGAGGATGTAAATAAGAGTTTTCAGGTATTAAGAATGATGTCAGAATGATTTATTGTATAAATAAACAGTACATTGTACGCAGATAAAAATACAGAACGAAATTAAAAGCTTAGCAAACCATTTATAATTATGTTATAATTTATTAAGAATATAATTAAATCCCTCACCATAAATTTACACTATATAATCTTTTAATCTATTTTTTATATGACAAGCCCGGCATCTGAGACATGAAAAAATCTATACTGAAGAAGCTACACAATTTCTTAATAAACATCCTAATCTTTCTGAATTAAGCATTCATGTTGCTCCGATGTTATGAAGTTATGTATTGTAAAGCCTTCAGATGGAAAGTAATTTTACCACAGTGCACATCCACCTTAATCTCAAATGTGATTTGGTTTTGCACATTGTGTGTTTTTTTCCTGTGGTGGTAAAGTTGCAGTATGTAATGTAAACACTCTAAAAATATGCAATATAAAACCTTTTAAATTGTTTATATGTAGAGGAGACTTTAACAGTATTGTTAAGGCATGAGCAAAGGGTTTGCTGTAAATATTTGACAAAATATGTCAACATTTAAATTCTGCAATAATTCTAACCCATCAGCCTTTATGCTTTTTCCCCAATCTAGTCGTGTCTGATTCCTAATTGTTACTTTCTCCGCTGGTGTACTAATTCTGCCCTGAACAAGGAGAGCTCCAAGCTATCACATCCTCCTCCAACACATGTGCAATCACCTGTTATTTTTTGACTTGCCTGAGGCGGATAGACATTGTGCAGTCAGACGTTGCTGTCTGTGATTCATCCATCTCGTAATCGGGTGCCCTGAGCAGCCACAGGCCATAGTTGAAGCTGCAATGAGGAACCCATTCGACATATTCTTCTTCAGGCACACACAACAGTGGTGAGGTTGATGGCACAGCAGGGATTTGAACTTCAGAGCTCAAGATATTTTTGGTGCTGGGCTAGCAGACCACTGAAGCGCTGCTTTAAATTCTTTACAAAATATATCCCAATACAGCAACTGCCTGCCCAATATTGCCCCTAGATGTACATGGGGACGCGTAGATGGGAAATTGTGTACCGCTCTGTGATGGTGACCTGTAGAGGGTGTGTGCTTCCTTTGCGCTCGGTGTTATTGGTTCAGCTTAGGAAAGACTTTTATCAGAATGAAACTGCTATGTATTGTAAAAAGTGACACATAAAAGCACAAAACATGCTTTAATCAACTGCTAATATGTTACATTTTACTACAGAAATTTACATACTGCAGCTTTAAAAAATTTAGTGAGCAGATTGCACATCTCAGGTGCCACGTATGTCCTTAATGGTGCTACAAGTGTGAAGATCTGGGTCAGCAGTAATGTATCAGTGTGTAAAAAGCCTTTACCCAAAATATTTACTGGCTTTTGAACTATACAATCTCTGGAATGGATGTAAAATATATTTAAGTTATAAATTAAAGCATAATGGTTAGTGTTGAATTAGACTAAAATGTTCCCAGGTGAGATTCTCTTTAAAAATAACTGACCCATGAATGTTTTCCAATACCGGGCTTGTTTTGTTAGAAGCAAGCGTCATTGTGCCGTATGTTTGTTTGTTCGTGACCCTGTGATTTGCATGTGAACCCTTTTCATTTACATTTAGCTTTAAACTCATGCACTGTGACTTGTGGGACTTTTTTTTCCAAAAAGAAAAGTTAAATTGCAGATTGATTTTAACCAAGTCAAGCTGTTACTTATTCAGGCTAAATTTGTGCCTTGAAATCAAAATTGTGGCATTTTACAGGGTTTAATATAAGCAACAGTGTAGCTTTTCTAGATGAGAATGACTTGAGGTTACCATAATAACATCCGTATTAGAACCTAGGGCTTTGAAGACACTCTACAAAGGCATGCAGATGAGTATCTAATAGTGACATTCCAGTATTTCTGTGACAATCTATGAGTATCTAGAAGTGGTTTTGGAAAATGTATCAATGAGGTACCAATTTCTGTATTGAGGTCAATTAGAGAAGAATGACCGTGACCCAAAATGTACAATGTTAGGGCAGACAGAGGATTCAACATTCACACTCACTGAATCAATGCTACACAGACAAAGTATCCACTTATAAGTCTTGCAGACCTGAGATAGAAATAACATCAGAAGCAAAAATGCTGCCGGTCTCACTGAGCATTCAAATGAAGCTGTTCTTGTGGTATTGTTGTAATCTGCATTCACGCTTTTTATCTCTGTGCCCCCTTCTAATGTGGATGTGTGCTAGTAAGCTTCAGGATTGTATGACAAGATCAAAAGGTCTCTGTGTAAGCTTCTGATTTCAAGTTCTATTTATAAATCCTTTACAACTATGAATAACCTTAAAGGATTTAAATAAAATATTTCCTCAACCAACACTGTTGTGTTTTTTTGGTGAACAGAGCCCTTCGGATTGGCCAGCAAAAGGATATTTTTTATTAGGATTTTAACGTCATGTTTACTGGTTACAACAGTACTTTTACTCATTATTCATCACTTCACAAGGTTGCCATCGATAGTTTAGTGGACTGGGACTGTTGGACTGTGGGAAGAAACCGGAGCATCCGAAGGGAACCCACACAGAAATAACCTGAACCCCGGACCTTCTTGCTGAGTCACCGTTTCACCCTAGAAAATCTGGCAATGCTTATTGACGCATATTTTTACTCACAGGATCTCCGTTTCAAAACCATACATGTACATGTGTGTATTGTAATCAAATTATTACATTATTATATTAGGGTTTACACACTGGTTACAACAGGAAAGGTAGTTAGGTTAAGATTCATCTTTTTGGTTACATCAGTTCAAGTTTAATGTCAAACGCAGTTATGGACCATCATTTGTATCTCCAAGTCACTTCACTTTGGACCTTCTTACTGTGAGGCCGTAAGTTAGGGCAATACACTGACCCACTATGACTCCCTACTGTAATTAAATAAATGTAACAGTTTCCTTTGCATTAACCTGTTCCTGATCAAGGAGTCACTAAGCCAGGACTCCAAGCCACCTCTGAATCAGACATAACAAATCATGTCCAAGTAGAAACCTGTCTGGCCAGGAGCACTGTGATTTGAAACTGGATCTAATGGTGGGCAAAATGAGCATCAGAAATGTCAACATTTGACGATAAATTTATTTTTTAATATGTGTATGTCATCCATCACCTTTGCTTAATGAGCACTGCCTGCTGCGTAGGATCTGCACATTGCTTTTTTCTCTAAGCAAATGTTCATCTCATTTGTGGCAGAAGAGTCTGTGGTGCATTTTGCGTACTTGCAGTAGTTTCCCTAAGATGTCTTTTCATTAGCCGAGTATGGGTTCACTGTTTACCTCCAGTACACAAAAAAATGAGTAAGTTTTAGAGATTTTACATGCTTTATTGTATAGCACTGCACAATGCACATTTGGTGACATCTTACCTTGTGAATTTTAAGAAAAAGTCATGTCATCACCCATAGACAGCTTTACAGAATTTCTCTGAGGCTCTTTTGTCCTTATGAAAAATAGCAGTCCAAATATCAATATACTTTTTCCAATGTAGATGTAAACAATGTCTTAAATCGTTGAGATTAACTAAAACAACTGATTGTGACATTCATTAGGAATAAGTTATTAGTTAGCACTTTAATTTTCTCCCCATGTTTCCTCCCGGTTTAGCACTTTCAGCTGGTCCTCCACTACTGAGGAACACCTGATTGCATCCAAGGAGAGTTCAGGCGTCCTCCTCTCGCTTATGCACTTTCAGCACAGGCATCTCTCTCGTTAATCAGTCCCTGCAGTGTATGAAGATCTCACCCACATACAGTATGATTACTCCGCCCTAACAAATGTGGTGGCCAATTGGTGTCTGTTGTTGTAGATGACACCCAGCCAACCTGTGGCAGGACAAGTTTCAAACAGTGGATTTCAGAATCTCTGCACTGGTATGCTAGCGGGATATCCCTGTGCTGTGCCAACTGGGCACCTTAAAACTCCATTTATTAGGAACATCACTTTTCCAGTCACCTTCCTTTGTGAGGCATTTATCACAGCTTTATCACATTCTGGTTGAGCACTACAAATTACTACTAGTCCCACAGTCACTTCTCCTATGAAGGTATCACAGCAAAAACTGTTTAAATCTTCCTTATATTTGCCTTGATTGTACAGTTTAAGTTAGAGTTTCCTCCACAGGGTGTCTGAACTCTTTCTTAGAGATAGGGTGAGAAGTTCGGTCACCCAGGAGGGACTTGGAATGGAGCTGCTACTCCTCCATGTCGAGAGGAGCAAGTTGAGGTGGTTCAGACATCTGGTCAGGATGCCTCCTGGGGAGGTGTTTCCGGCAAGTCCAATCGGAAAGAGACCCCAGGGAAGACCAGGACTCGAGTTTATATTGTCCAGCTGGCCTGTCAACGCCTCTAAAGCCCCTCGGTAGTGCTGGAAGAGGTGGCTAGGGAGAAGGAGGTCTGGGCCTCTTTGCTTTAGGTTGCTGCCCCGTGACCCGAACCCCGGATAAGCAGAAGATAATTAATGGATGGATGGTACAGTTTGATTTATTTTGTTGTAATACAAGAAGAAACAAGCAAAAAACAGATTATTTCTCTTTAAAAAGTTTTATTTACACTTATTAATGCATTTAATAGTAATATTTAAAGTGTGATACAATCCAAGTATATATCAGAGCAGCTGACTGTTGCTCATTGCCCCAACATGTGCTCTCTGTAATCCTTTTAATCACTGGCTTCGAACCACTAAGCTATCACCATACAGATTGCTGTACAAATAATCCTCAGTTTCTTTACCGAGCTGCTTTCAGTTAGCAGGCAAAGAAAGAGGTACTATGAGTCACTGATTGAGCACATGCTCCAACACATTCTCAAATGCACATGATCAAACTCCACATAACTTTCTTAAAATGAACATATAAAATGGATTTTCAGTTATGGTGAATAGGTCTCTCGTTCCATTTTAAGCACATTGTCCAATGGTATTGCAATCTCTCACATTTTTCTACAGCCATTGGTGCTCTTTACTTCAGCTGCAGGACCACCTTAAAAAGTAAATGTTATACATAAATTAGTGCATCAACAAGCATGTCTCTGGGCTGCACTTCTGTTGGCGGTAGGCTTCAAACAAAAATGCTTTACAATAACATATATTTGCAATTAAAATGAGCCGATTTGAATAAATTCAGGTGTACTATGTACTCTGGTGACCTCTGCTGCTTCCATGATACGCAGTCCACTCGGGTAACAGACTGGTGGATTAGAAACTTCCACAACACCCAATTTTGAAACCATTGTTATGGTGTCATCCCACTGTAATGTAAAACTTCAAAATAACTAATGACTTATAACATTATCAAGCATTTAACCCCTTATCCTAATTAGGGTCGGGGAGGGGGGCTGGGGCCTTTTCCAGCTAAAGAGGCGCAAGGCACATGGTAACACCCTGGATGGGGCACCAGTCCATCATAGTTACCTACAGGACAATTCAGTGTCTCCAATCAACCTGGTAGCATGTCTTTGGACTGTGGGAGGAAACCGGAGTTAGTTTAAATCATTTATTTCAAGAATGTTTGTTTCATAGATTTGTATTGTCATGTTTTATACTACACTTCACAATCAGGTCACATGTTTAAATCAAGCACAGTCATGGACACTTTTGAATCTCCAATTTACCTCACTTGTAGGTTTTTAGACTGTGGGAGGAAACCAGAGCACTCAGAGTAATCCTACACAGACACGGAGAGAACATGCAAACACAAAGAAAGGACCCGGACCGCCCCACCTGGGGATCAAACCCAGGATCTTCATTAATTCATTAATAATTCAAAAAAAAACAGAGAACAGCAAAGAACAGATGAAATTACTTTTTAAAAGGGGTGTCCAGTCCACATACTTTTGACAGTATAATGTACCTTTAGTTCACTTCTCTTAAATGCTTACACCACCAGTCTTTATTGTGAATAAAAAATGAAAGGAAATGAACAGAGAATGAGATAACTATACCTTATTAGCAGCCTCTAATGCACCGATGAGTGTGTTTAGCTCGTCTTTGGTCATTTCAATGTTTACATCTCTCTGGAGTCCGTTTTCCTTCAGGTCTAAACTAAGGTTAAGTAGAGGAATGTTTAAAGATGACATTTTGTCACTGGATAACGCGAGCTACAGAGAAAGCAAAATAAGCATGTTAACAAATTGAATACGCAAATCTAACACAATTTAACACTGCCGTACTGTATTAAATACATATGTTGTGTACTTTGAGCTGCCAGTTGAAGTCAGTCAGTTGTGAACTGGAAATGGAGTTTGTTCTGTCCACTAAAGCTTGCCTGATTTCTTCCTGTCTGACACGCAAACACTGCAGAACTACTTGTGACCATGCAGAGTCCAAATCACCCAGTAGATTTAATACCTACATCCGCAAGCAAAACACACAAAGTATAGAATTATATGTTGCCCATAACACACTAAATCTCTTACAAAAACATCAGTAGTTTGCTATCGAGGTGACAGTGCTACCCACTTAGCAGCCCTGTTTTTAACTTGGGTAATTCATTCTTAAAACATGTTGCATTTTATGAATGAGGGTGGATACCAAACCTCTTCATCTGAAAGCTTTCTACCAACTGCCACTCTGAAAAAATGGGACAGCGAGTTCATCAGCTCTCCCCACTCCAGCAGACTCCATGTGTCACCATATTCCATTCGCTTTGGGTACCTGCGACCACAGAGTCCATCAACCACCCTGTACAGGAGCTGGAAAAGCATAAATTACATGTCACTGATAGCAAGCATAAGAGAATTAAATCCTCTCTGCAACACAATAATGCAATTAAGTGGTACTTATTATTATGACCTGGACCAGGATGAAGTGTTCAGTATCTAAACAAAAGACGGCGACGAGATATAGCTACAGTACGATTTTTAATAGCACACAACTTGAGTATTATATTATTTTATCCATGACCCTCAACCCACACACTACCTTAATACATAGAATAACGAATTAACACGCAATACTTGTTACGTTCATTTACAACTACTCACTATTTCGGCTAAGCAGGACTAACGTCATTTAATGTGAAAGAAGACCAAATACTTTGTAAACACGTTGTTATATTTAAAATACTTACTTTAGAACACTCGGTTACAGGCAATTTTCCCAGGAGTTTTAGCATGATGCTAACAAATTCGTTATTCTCACCACATCAGCTGACACACATCACGTGACCGTCAATTTGCTGAGGTTCACTCTAACGCATGATCTAGTTTAAGCTTTAACTTAGTAAAATAACAAACAAACAGCAAACGTTTAAAGTTAAAAACACAGTCCGGTTTATCCGTTTTAAAGCTTAAGTTTAAATCAGCCAGCCATGTCAAACATTCTTGCACGACTTGAGTATGGTTAGAATGTCAATATAAAAGTCTTTCTTTACTTCACGTAAGGGGTCACCACAACGGATCGCGTTAGCGAATTGGCACAGCTATTACGCCAAATGCCCTTCCTGAAACGACCCTGCCTATTTATTTGTGTATTTATAATGCACTGCTTTATGGATCCCAGTGGCTAGGTTATCTACCGGCCAATTTATTATCTCCAATTAACCTGGTGGCATGTACAAAAAGACTGTGGTAGGAGGAAAACCACAAGGACATGGGGAGAACATGCAAACTTCACACAGAAAGGACCCAGATCACTCCACCCCACCAGGACTTCCTGCTGTGAGGCAACAGTGCTACCCACCATGCCGCCCAGAAGTCTTTAATTACTAATACAATGAAAACAACCAAACACACGAGCATCACTATTATTTCTAGTCTTTGTGTATTCTGGTTTTATTAACTATTTTTCAGATTTCACTACAGGGTTAGTAGGATGGTCTTTCTGACCCCTAGCATTGCATTCATTTCATTTGCCCCACCTGGGGATCAAACCCATGACATTTTTGCTGTGAGGTGACAGTGCGACCCACTTAGCCATCATGCCACCCAACTGCAACACTTAAAGGAAAAATTGAACTAACTTAGGAAAAAGTGTACCCATAAAATTAATAGAAGCTCTAAGTGTTAAGTTACTGTGATGGTCATGGTTAGACCAAGTCTATTATAGTAAGAAAGTAATGTTTGTATATGCAACAATTCCTAGCAAAACTATTCAACTCAAGCCACAGTCAAATCATCCTCTTCATTTAAACAGGTATAAGAAATAAACACTTAAAACTAAAAATTATTGTATCTATTTTTTCTCAGTTTAAACTTGCTGCATGTTCATCTGCTGTTTAGTGTTACACATGTATATTATTAACCAACTTAGAACTCTAAATCAATTTAGAGTTATATACAAAATGTATTTTCCACTATTTATATTCTTTGTGAATTGTGTCTTCTACTATAGGCCTAAATTCTTGTTCTTTTTGTTTTCGCACATAAGCACACAATATAACTTTATTTTGCCTTTAATCTCAAGCATTGTGCACTCTATCATTCTTTAGTGGCTTCTATTTTCATAGTTAAATTTTAAGTTATGAAATGTAGCAATGGATTGCAGTGCTTGGCAATAGTTTTTCAATAGGATTCCTTGCCCATGTGGTCAGTTAACAATAAATTGCTTATGAGGCAGTGCCATCTGAGGGTTTAGTGATCCCTGACATTCAGTATAGGTTTGTGCTCTCCCCCCTAGTGCACTGAGAAACATTGATTTTAAATATTTTAGTAGGTTTCTCATGTATTTGTTGACAAACCTGAGATCCTGGGGATGGCATTTTATAGTAAACTATGTATGATATTTTCTGCCATAACAACCACTCGTCTCACAAGGTTTGTCACAAGGGAATTTATTATCCCCTGATGTTGGCCAAGAAAGCACCAAGTGGTGTTCCAATTCTTCACAAAGCTGTTCAGTAGGACTGAGGTCAGGACTCTCTGTAGGCAACCGGAGTTTCTATAAAACTGGTTTTTTTAATCATGATGTATTGCTCTTGCTTTTTGCTTATAGCAATTG
>JAYDZG010000039.1:19514420-19525096 GCA_034509265.1 Microcambeva bendego
TATCTATTTAGATTTCTCTAGCGCATGAGCAGCTTGGCCTGTACACGCACACACATGCTAACTGAATCACTGTCCCAAATGATTCTTTTCAAACGAATTCAGGGGAATCGAATCAGGCTTGTGTTCTTATCTGTGGTAAAGATTTGTTTGTTTTGCTCACTCGGTTCATCCGTTGATGAAATAATCTGTTCATTTGTTACCTGTATAAACCAATCTTCATTTTAATCTCTCTTCTGTATAAGAAATAAGGTCAGATTTTGCTCCTGATAGCAGGGATCAAATAACCTGAGCACAACTGAGTCTACCAGTTAGATTTAGATTTTGTTGCAGCTTTTTTTAAGAAACATACAGATAAACAAAAGTTTAAAACGGTTGCCATACTTTCTGTATTCCTCATTTTAAATTACCTCTCAGTATTCTCTTTTTTCCAGAGATAATATTTTGCTCTGCATGTTTTCTTTTTTTACAAATTTAAATTTGTTCAAATGTTTTTTGCTCACAAAAAGATTTTCAATAGTTCATTGAATCAGTAATATAATATTTGAACAACATAATAAGTGTTGGCCAGCTGCCCTTTACTGAGATTAACCCTTGGTCCTATATGGATTTTTTGGGCACCTTGACTCTAGAGTATGCACAGCTGTCTAGCTATTAAATCTCCAAAGTCAATGAGGTTTCCTTAAAACATCAACTGAAGACTTATTACTTAAGACTTTATTACACTACTGGCTGTAAAACTTCAGTGTGTGTTTGGCCCAGTGTATTGTAACTGAGCTGTTGTGTTTCAACCTTACAATAACATCACAGTCAGGGTCTGTTTAAAAAACCTAGTGTGCTACTTTGCTGTAAACTGCCTACACAGGCCGGTGCCTCATTTGAGAGAATTCATTTGGGCCCTTTTAAAACAATCCATGGTGAGCACAATCTATTCATAGTAGTGTTTATTTGCTATTTTAATGATGAGAAAAAATACGCTTTGCGCAATGTGAAATGTGCTTGGGGGTGTACTAAGTCTCTAAATTATTCGTGGGTGTGTTTTGGGTGTAACGGGCAATAAACCAATCAGTGTGTCACTTTACATTCCCTTATAGAGCCAGGTGGGGTCTGATCTTGGGTGCAGCTACCTGAACTTGAACGTGTCCAGTGCTTCTCAGATGAAACAGACCTGCTCGTTTATGCTGTGAAGGATCATGAGCACTGATAAATGAGTCAAGTGCAGTGATCAAGTAATCCCAAAGTGAGCGCTTTAATTTGGGATCCCAGAGTTTGATTGATTTTATGCACCTGTTAGCAAACATGCTCATGGAAATGGCTTAACCCAAAAGGACTCTAGAGAAGCAAGTATTGTATCCAATGTTTTAGTTCGTAAATCCTTTTGGCTGCAATAAATAGACAGTTTATCAAACTTACATAAGTTACCTCAGTGTACATATTTGCCCTTGTTTGACATTTGAGCTGTGTGATCATTTTAAAAGCAGATAATATGTAATGCAGCAGTCACATGTAGTGCTTACAGAATAAACTGGATTTAGGTTACTGTTTGCCTTTCAGGACCTTTTTCCTTTAGCAATGATTTGTTTGTAAATGCAGTCGCTGTATTTAGAGTGGTGCTCAAATGGGCATCATGTAAATCTTGTGTATTTGTGTTGTAAGTCGGATGCACCGATGCAACTTTTTGTCATACCACGTATAAGTAGTTGCATTTGGGTACTTGTCGATACAGAGTACTAAAATAAGTACAACAACATTTCAGTTTTAACGATGACTTTCAAAATGTTTTATTTCCTAATAAGATTTCCTGAGGTTGCTTTTATTAAATTATTAATTAATTATTTTACTTTGCAGTTGGCTTTACTTTTGAAATTCAATAAGACACTGGACAAACACTGCATAGATGAATAGATAGCTCGCTTTGCTGTCTAACTGCCTACATGGGGAAGGATAGTAAAACGACATTACCTTTTAAGGCAGGTCATTGAAATGCTTACAACGTTAACAGTTCACGTTATCCTATTGAAACCATAGATAACGTCTCCCTTTGTGTACCGAAAAAGGTTACATTGTTACTGACAAGCCCGAACTTGAAAAAATATACACATTTTAACTGTACACATCATACTTTTATTCAAATTAAACATCAACAGTTTAATAATCATCAATAATTTACGTTTGAAAATTACTCTCTTCTTTGCCGATGCTGTCTAGGTCCACGTACTTCGTGATGTCATGTTTTGTCTGTGTTGGTTCCTAATTTGTTGGTTCCTTAAATTGAAATACAATGTTTGTATGTTAAACCATTTGTGGCAGTCTAGTCAGGGTCGAGGGAAATATGAAAGCAGCAATGTACAGAAAAATCCTTGAAGAAAACCCTTAGACAGGGGCGAAGGTTCACCTTACAACAGGACAATGACCCTCAGCACACAACCAAGATAACAAAGGAGTGGCTTCGGGACAACTCTGTGAATGTTCTCGAGTGGCCCAGTCAGAGCCTAGACTTGAACCTGCTTAAACATCTCTGAAAATGGCTGCGCACCGATGTTCCCCATCCAACCTGATGGAACTTGAGAGGTTCTGCAAAGACGGATGGGAAGATCTGCACAAAAATAGGTGTGCCAAGCTTGCAACATCATACTCAAAAATACTTGAGGCTGTAATTTCTGCCAAAGCTGCTTCAACAAAGTATTGTGCAAATGCTGTGAATACTTATGTACATGTGGTTATCACATTTTATTATTTTTAATACATTTGTAAAAGTTCCAAACAATCATTTTTCACTTTGTCATTATGGGGTATTGTGTGTAGAATTTGGATGGAAATAAATGAATGTATTTCATTTTTGGAATAACGCTGTAATGTAACAAAATGTGGGAAAAGTGAAGCACTGTGAAAACTTAAAATATACAGTGCATCAGGAAAGTAATGTCCTTAAAGTTTTCCCTATTAAAATAAGCTCCTCAAATGAACCTAACCATACATTTCCTGGTTACAACTGTCTACAAAAGCAAGCACTGACCAGTGAGTGAAGGTGTCATGCAAATATCAGTCGAACCAGACGGACATTTTTGTTTACTGGAACAGAAAAGTATTGTGCTGACACGTAAGCCTTGACAAGGACGTTTTTGAGCTTTGGGTTTCCAACACTATTTTAATTTAATGCTGTTGTGGATCACCAGGTGTTTCATTTTTATAATCACCTGCTAAACAATTTTTGACATACTTGAATTGTAAATAAAAAGCATCCACATTGTCGTTTCTGTTTGCTCTTAAGATATTTAATTATAAATGGTTAAACACAGTTTGACTACAGGTGAGCGTGAGGCTAAATGGGGAAAAAGAAAATACTGGAAACTACATCAACAGTGCTATGGATTTGCCACTTTGACCACTTTTCCAATCAGGGTTTGCAGGTGCTTTAGCCTATTCCAGATTTTCAATGGATGCCAGTCTGAGGAATCAAGTGGCTATGGTAATACTTTGAGGTCTTGGTGATGCTGTCATGTTGGATATTTCCAGCCATGTGACATGTCGCATTGTCTTGCTCAAAGATCCCATTCACCCCATGGAAGACAATCAGCATGTCTGGTTGACACAATCTGTGTGGATGGCCTCATACCCAAATCAGTTAAGCCTTCCACACGGATCTTTTCCCTTGACACTCCTTCAGCCATTGAAAGTAGGAAGTGGTCATAATAATGTATGTAAATATTATAGCTTCAATGAGTGTTTTTTCTGTGTTGTAGTAAGCAGCACCGCTATGTGGAACGCCGCTGGGCCGAGGTCTGTGTGGGTGATGTGGTGCGTTTGTGCTGCAATGAGATCATTCCTGCTGACATGGTGCTGCTACACTCATCCGACACCAACGGAGTTTGTCACATCGAGACCGCCAACCTTGACGGCGAAACCAACCTCAAACAGAGACAGGTGGTCCGAGACCTGGCCCAAAAAGTATGCTTAATTTAGCACTTGTCAATGCTTTTAGCTTCAGCGAATTCATCAATGGCTAACAATTATTCAAGTGCATGAACTATATGTGTTTCCTCTGTTGTAGGGATCAGAATTTACTCCAGAGGAGTTTAGCAGTCGTATTGTGTGTGAAAACCCTAACAATGATCTGAGACGATTTAGAGGTTACATGTGAGTACAAGTGGCTGTTTTGTCTTTATTTGGTTTGAAAAAAAAAAAAAACAACAACCGTTTGTGCACCACGGACAGGTTTCATCTAAGATAAAATGTCATGGACCGGTGAGGATTTAAAATATTAAAACCCCATATGTTTAATGGTATTTTACTCTAAACTCTGTACTTAAAATACTTGAAGTTGCAGCGGCTTACACATTCATTTATTCAGTTACAAATTTCATCAGGTCATTCATCCATTCATGCTATCTCAAAGATGTTGGTTTTTTGTTATCTATTGTTTGTACTTTCACTGATGTATCATGCAACTGAGTTTTAAATGTTGTTTTGGGATCTATATCTATATACTATAACAGTACAACTCATAAATGTTGAGCTTTTCACTGTAATATGATGTTACTTTCACCTATGGGTGATGGGAGACAGTAACTTTATTTCATTCAATTTCATTGATATATCTCTCTCTATCTTTCCTGATTGTTGCTAAGGGAGCACCCTAATAAAGCACGTGCTGGATTACATAGTGAAAACCTGCTGTTGAGGAGCTGTACAGTGAGAAACACGGAGACCGTCATTGGCATTGTGGTCTATGCAGGTATGTGCATAGTGTATGTGAATCCTATACACTCGGTTCACAGGTGATAGAGAAAGCTGGGTGAATGAGTGAGTGTGTTCGTGCAGGTCATGAGACAAAAGCAATGCAGAATAACAGTGGTCCTCGTTATAAGCGGAGTAAACTGGAGTGCCGGCTGAACGTGGACGTCCTCTGGAGTGTAGTCCTACTCCTGCTCATGTGCTTTACTGCTGCTATAGGTAGGCATCACACCAGCCCACACTTCAGACGGAGATTTATAAAGTTTGTGGATATTAAAGGTCATGCCTCTGCATCGTGACAATAATGAGCTGAGCTATATAATAATTTTGCAATATATTAAATGTACATTAGACTTTTGGCAGTGTTTTATAAATTAATAGAGGGCAGGGGCTGGTAATAGGGCTGAAAACACAGTACACAGGTTCCTTGGTTCTATTTGGAGGTGGAGCAGTCTGGGTCCTTTCCATGTGGTGTGTGCATGTTCTCACTGTGTCTGTGTTTTCGGCATTTACTGTATTAAATTGTTCATGACTGACAATAAAGACCTGAATTGATAAATCTTATGTAACCAGTAATTAGGAGAGCTGTTGTTGTGTAGGGGTTAAAGTACTAGACTAGTAAGCAGAAGGTTGCCACCACTGCCAGGTGGCCAATATTGTGTCCTTCAGCAATGCACATAACCCTCAGTTGCTTGCACTGTAAACTGTAGATCACTTGGGATATCATAGTCTAGTAAATGGCAAACATTTAACTGAAGGGACTTAAATAGTCCACAACCCTTTTCTTGATTTAAGCCTAAACAGAACAAACAAAATTTGATACGAGGGCACTTTGCTCAGCAGGGTTTTGATGTTGCATGAATATTAATGTGTTTAAGTAGAGCCTTTTGTTCAGTTTTTCATACTTTGCTAATGTCATTTTTTTAATTAGGACACGGTGTGTGGTTAAGTGGTATGAATTATCCTGTCTTCATAATACCAGATGATACCCACCCAGGTCTGGCTGCCTTCTACATGTTCTGGACCATGATTATAGTTCTGCAGGTGAGTTTGTAACATCCTTATCTAAACCAATCAGTCATAACATTATGACCTCCCCACTTGTGTTTGCCCCCCTTTTGCTGCCAAAACAGTGATGCACTGTGTGTATTCTGACACATTTGTATTAGAACCATATACTTATTCAGCAGTTTTAGCTACGGTAGATCATCTGTTAGGTCGGACCACACAAGCCCGCCATCACTGTCCACGTTTATCAAAGAGCCTTGGTCACCCATGACACAGTGGCCAGTTTACCACTTGTCCTTGGAGCACATGATAAATACTGACCACTGCTGACTTGAAACACCCCACAAGAGCTGCAGTTTTGGAGATGCTCTGACCCTGTTGTCTAGCCATCATGATTTGGCCCTTGTCAAAATCCCTACGTCTGTTTTTCCTGCTTCTAACATCAGCTTTAAGATTATAAATGTATAATTGCTGCTTTAGATACCCTTAACAGGTGCCATGATGAAGAGATAATCAGTATTAATCACTTCACCTGTCAGTGGTCATAATGTTATGCCTGGTCAGTTCCTGTAAATAATTCACACGTAAAGTGACCTTGGGTGTTAAGATGCTCTAACACTTCTCTTCTTTTTATCTGTATGTTACAGGTGCTCATCCCCATCTCTCTCTATGTCTCTATAGAAATAGTTAAGTTGGGACAAATCTATTTTATTCAGAATGATTTGGATCTCTATGATGCCAGGCTGGATACTGGCGTACAGTGCAGGGCACTGAATATAACAGAGGATCTTGGACAGATCCAGTACTTGTTCTCCGATAAGACAGGAACGCTGACTGAAAACCGCATGCTGTTCCGGCGCTGCACTATTGCTGGCACAGAATACCCTCATGCTGACCATGGTGTGTGTTACCATTCATTTTATTTCACCTGCCTGTGGTTTCTTTTGTCTGCCTCTCCAACTTAAACCTATTGATTCTTCGTGAATTAGTGCTCATTCCTAAACACTACGTCTAATAGCCACCATTAACAAAGCACATTTCCTATGTGTACAGTGTTTATTTGTTGTAAATAATTAATAGTGATGTCTGCTTGGAGAATAAAACATCTTATATATTAAGTATAACAAACAGTTCTGTGCTAAATCGTGAACAATTTGCATAAATCAACATCTTATTTTGTTGTGGCTTATAGTAAAAATGCCAAAAATTCAAGTTTAAAACCAGATTGTCGATTGCTTGTAGCTGTACATAAGGACAATGTCTTATTTTTTAAGCTAGGTCAGAGCATAGCATATTAAATTTAATGAAATGGTGCCCTGTTACTTGGTGGGGCTCAGTAAGGCATTCAAACCCTGAGCGACCTTTCATTTGGTCGCTCAAAGACCTGATAACTTGTATACTACAATTAATCAGTTATGATAAGAGTCAGGAGGCTCACACGCTAGCACACCAGAGTTGGGATCTCAAATACATCTTATCGAGTCTCCGCTCTGCCATTCAGTGGGGTGAGCGGGCATGTGAACGACGATTGGCCTGTTGTTGATATAGGGGTGGTTATTAAAGCCAGAAAGAGGGACTCTCATGACCGAATTTCGCTTGGTGATGGATGGTGCCTGTGCAGAGCGGGAAGAGTGCATTGATCGGGGTGTGTCTCTACATACACAGTGCTGATCCACACATGTATTAAATCTAGAGTAAGTGATAAAATGCATGGTACAGTCATTAACCACAAGTTCGCTGAATGCACATGCGTCTCAAAAAACTCAAAATGAAGTATTTATCAGTACAGAGCAAATGTACAAAGAAAATGATTTTTGTGTTTCACTCATTGCATAGTAAATATAGTACAGTAAGGGTTGACACGAATACTATTGCGAGAATTGTTCTAAAGATTACCATTTTGTGTGTGTTTTTCCCCCATCATTAGCGCATGCTCTGGAGCAGTTTGAGGAGCAGGACTCTGGGCGACCTGACCATCTCACACAGCATTCACGCTTCAGCAAGAGATCACTCAGCTACAACCCAAGCTCTCTTTCTATTAATACTTTCCATGCTGCTGCTTCTGACACATACTCGCCGCACAGCACACTTCAGAGACAGCAAGCTGGTGCTTTCAGCAGTGCCATGGTAAGTAAAGCAGCCCCTTATGCACCTCGATCAGGCACATTATGAGCACTGACATGTGCAATTTATCTCAGTGGGCACCTGTTAGTGGGTGGGATATATTAGGCAGCAAGTGAACATTTTATCATCCACAATGTGTAAGAAGGATGAAAACCGCAGCTCTTGGGGGTGTCCCCTCAGTGGTCAGATACAATCAAAAGTGGTCCAAGGAAGGGATGGCGTTAAACAGGCAACAGGGGCAGGTGTGGCCGAGGCTCCTTGATTGTTGCTTACTAAGCGAACACAGTTAGAAAGAAAAGTTGTGCCGTACTGACTCATTGGAAAGTAAACTTTAAGTTACCTTAATAGTCAGCATTTTAAGGCATCTACGAATTAGAACAGCCTACTTCTCAGGTGATGTGTAGGGTGGGATGATGTGTCTATGTAGAGAGCTCACAAGGTTTTGTACGCTGTATAAGCACTTAATTATTAAATGTAGTTACACTTTAAACATCTTAAGTGTTTGTTGGGAACAATTTTGATTCATATTTAAATTCTTGATATGTAATTCTTCTTTAGGAGTGTGCAGTGGTTCCAGATGTGCATCTGCGTGAAAAGCTTCAAGCTCTCTCGTCTCCTCAGGCCTCTTCTCTCAGACACGATGGTGCTGAACTTTCGCACATTCTGGACTTTTTCTTTGCCCTGGCCGTCTGTAACACTGTGGTAGTGTCTTCCCCAAGCCAGCCTCGTCACATGGTACCAGCCACACTGTGGACCTTCTTTATTGTTCCTTGCTTTTTTAGCTCATCTTGTGTTACCTGTAATCCAATTTCACGCTACTTGATTTGTTCAGGCCCATAGGTAAATGTTGTCTATTACAGTATAGTACATGCTTTGGGTAAAGGCTGTGCCTGTGACCGCACTGCCTGTCATAAACCTTTCAAAACAGATACTGCAAATATTACATGGTGTGCATGTGTGGCCTCAGTTCAAACAATGATATTGTAAGTAACAGCTTGTAAACTGACAAAGTCATACTTTGATTGCAACTTGGTCTATCTTACTATTTCCCAGGTCTCGACCCCCTTTTTTGGTGGCCAAACAGGCTGCCACCGTTGCCACAGCTACATTAGAAGTCCTTTTCTTGAAAAGGTCTTAGACTCTTAGGTTTTACACAACTAAACAAAAACAAAAAAAAATTACAAGCCATTGTTTGTCCCAACTTTAGAAGTATCACAGTCTGCCGCTACATCGACATATGCAAGCTTAAATTTCCTTAGGCAAAGAGAAAACTGTTCATCAATTCCATGCTTGAAAGCTGTAACGATTTCTGGGCCTGGGCTCATCTGACAAGGACTGAAAGGCAGTGTTAAAGTCAGCTCAGTGAAAGGTACAAATTGAACATGTTAGATTGAGTGTGCTTACTTGACTGACCTTCCTTCGGTCCAGCGGAAACGTCCAAAATCTGTTCTTTGTATAGGAATACCCTGGTTATACAGGATGCTGTGCTTACTTATTCTTGTATATTAATAAAAGATTATTACACCATCTACACACAAATTAGTTAAATTAGATTCTTTAAAACAATACATGCTTTTTCACAGGCTATAATTAGAGCTGATGACTCAATTTGCAGTTATGTTTTCCATTGCAGGTCAAAATGCCGGTGGCTCGCACTCCTCTGCGCTCTCTGGAAGAGATGAAGGCCCTTCTGCAGAAACTGAGCCGTCCTCGGTTCTCGATGTCCCCTGTTCAGGATGGTGACAACCCTCCGAGCCTCACCAAAAAAATATTTTCTCTCAGACGCTCGGCCAACTCTGACCCCCCTCCCACCACACCGTCCTACACACCCCACCTCTCTCTGTCTCCCAGCCCTACATGTACTCCCCTCAAAGAAGAGATGTTCAAAGAAGAAGGGGACGAAGATGATGATGAAGAGAACAAAGAAGAGGAGGAGCAGTTGCTATACGAAGCAGAGAGTCCCGATGAGGCAGCACTGGTTCAGGCAGCCAAGGCATATGGATGCACTCTGCTGGGCAGGTCCCCAGAGCAGCTGCTAGTGTCACTGCCAGGTGTTGGGCCTCTGTCAGTACCTCTGCTTCACCTGCTGCCCTTCAACTCCACCCGCAAGAGGATGTCTGTAGTGGTGCAACACCCACTTAACGGCCAGGTGGTGGTCTACACCAAAGGAGCTGATAATGTCATCATGGAACTGGCTGAGACAGGTGTGGCATTTTTACATGTTTGGTTAATATGTTCACTATAATAAGAACTGAGGTCAGAGTAGTATTTTGTTGGGTTTTTTTCCAACACACCTGTCCATCCTTCCCTCCCTCCCTTTAACATGTCCGACCTTTCACCTCTCAAATATGGCCAGCAGTTCAAACAATCTGCAGTGTGCTAGCACTCTGAGAATAGACATTTTCACATAAGAGTACAAGAAGTGTACCCAATTCATCAATCCAGGTTCATCCTTTTTCTTTTTTTTCTTCAAATTCACAGTATGTATTGCTTAACTTTATTTATTTATTTATTGCTTAAGTTTAACTTAATCTTCTAGGTGAAAATATTGCTTTATAAAAACATGCGGGTTTGTCTTGTTTGTGTGTTTTGTGTCTATTGGAAGTGATTTACACCGATCAGGCATGACATTATGACCACCTTCCCAATATTGTGTTGGTCCCCCTTTTTCTCCCTTAACAGCCCTTCAAATGTGATGCAGTTTGTATTCTGAAACCTTTGTGTCACAACATCAATCTGTCAGCATTAACTTAAGCCTTGGCCACCCATGGCCCCTATTGCTGGTATACCACTGTTCCTTCCTTGGACCACTT
>JAYDZG010000039.1:19531174-19544226 GCA_034509265.1 Microcambeva bendego
TGTCAATCATTTTATCTCTCTCCTTAGATGTATGTGAACCTGCTGTTCTGGTTCCAGTTCTTCTGTGGTTTCTCTGGCAGCACTATGAGCAACTCATGGGTGCTAATCTTCTTTAATCTACTGTTCACTTCGGCTCCACCGCTGCTGTATGGAGTGCTGGATAAAAACATGCCTGCTGGCAAGCTGTTGTCGAGACCTTTTCTCTACAAAGCTGGGCAGAACTCACAGGTTGGAAATTCAGCTTTATTTGCTAATTATGTTTACACACTCACTTCAGGAATTTGTTTCCGGATGTTGGTGGCTCTCTACAATGTACTGTGCAAGAGTCTTATGCACCCAGTATGGGAAAAAAAGTTTTCTCAGCAGTGTTTATTTTCTCAGTAAAACACTACATTAGGAAAAGTACAAATAACATTGATGCAAAAGGTAGTTTAGTTTACCTTCACCGCTTGTGTTCTCTTTATGGGAGTTTTATTGATGGTTAAATCAGTGTCAATGATGTTAAATCAAATGAGCTGCTGGAGATGGAACTGATCAAATCCATGCGCTAGCTGGGGATGTCCACGAGAAATCTTGAACCAAGCTTTGTTCTTTAACTTCGCATCAGGGCAGTAATCCAGGCCAAATGAGCCCCAACTACATATTGAGTGCTGTACATGCTCATACTTTTCATTTGGCCAACATTTCTAAAAATCCTTTTTTTCTATTGGTTTTAAGTAATATTCTAATTTTCTGAGATACTGAATTTGGGAATTTCAATAGTTGTCAGTTATAATAATCAAAATTAAATGAAATAAACATTTGAAATATATGTCTGTAATGAATTATATAATATACAAGTTTCACTTTTTGAATGGAATTACTGAAATAAATCAACTTTTTCATGATATTGTAATTTTATGACCAGCACCTGAACATGTTGCATTATTGGGTTAAACCACTCTTATTGCTAAGATACATGGACTTAAATGATCTGTCTACAGTATATGTAGACGTTCTTGACATTTTCGGAATAATTGTGCTTATATTTGCATCCAAACACAAAAATAGCAAAAGAAAAGATAAAACTAAAGTAAATTACAATGACTGTGGCATGTAAAAACAACTGTTACAGTGTCTGTTTGATTTAGTGTGCAGGGCTCTGTATCGCCAGCGATAGGATAAAAGGTTATCAGCTGGACATGCTACGTCTTAGGGGTAGGAGATGGCCAAAGTCCTGCAATGGATTGTCCATTTTTAGGGTTTTCCTGTCTTTGCACCCAGTGTTTTCTTCTAAAACAGACCCACCTCCATCTTATACAGAACAAAGTGGTTGATGAAAATGAAATAAAAAGGAGAAAACATTAGTTTGTAATGTTGAATGGTAATGTGTTCAATTGCAGGCCTATCTTCCGTCCACCTTCTGGCTGACCTTGCTTGATGCTTTTTACCAGAGCCTGGTCTGCTTCTTCATTCCATACTTTGTAAGTTCTGGGTTCTTCAGTAGCTTGTTATGAGTGTAATGTGATGGAACAGAGATCTACATGTTATGTATAGTAATTAAGTAATTTTAAATAATGTGTGAAATCAAAGTTTGTGTGTTTTGTGTTTGTCAGGCTTATGCAGGCTCCGATGTTGATCTGTTTTCATTCGGATCTCCTATTAATAGCTGTGCTCTCCTGATCATACTCTTACATCAGGTCATAGAGAGCCACACTCTGGTGAGTCAGTCAGCACTACAAAACTAATAAACAGCACTCACACTGTTAGCAGTGTACAACAGTGTAGCACTTTTAGAAATTAGTGTTTCATTTTGTGTACAGATGATTCATGTATTTTCTACTCTTTTTCAAACTCTCAATTTGTAAGCAATGGCATTTATTATTTTTATGATAATTCAGTCGATATGGATTTTTATCTATGCTGCATTACCAGGGTGAAGAGAAAGACATGAGTCTCAGAAATAAGCTTTCCGAGCAGTAGTTAACAGGTGCTTGAAAAATAAAGCTGCCATTTATGTTACATGTACTTGTAATGGGTCTTAGTCCCATTCGATTGCGGGGTCGGTTCTTGAGTGTCGCCACACCTTGCTGATTTGGTACAGTTTTTACGCCGGATGCCCTTCCTGAGATAACCTTCCTATTTTTCCAGGCTTGGGTCTGGCACTGCACTGGTTTGTGTATCTTAGTGGCTTTAAATTTGGAGTTCAGACTCTCGACATCCCACTGCTCTACCTGGGCGCCAACACAAACACAGATAGATTTTCATATTTTGTCTGTTCTATGAAGCATGTAAATAAAGTGAACAACAATAAAAACAATAAAGGCACAACATTCCCTGTAGTTTTGCTAGCTACATAACCAAGTTTATCCGTGTTCTTTTTCAGACATGGCTACATGCTGTGGTGCTTATAGGCAGTGGAATCTTTTATTACGGCTTTGTCTTGGTGTTCAGCATTGTGTGTGTGACGTGTAACTCTCCCACAAACCCCGTCGGTGTTGAGACAAGGCAAATGTCCGAGCCACGCTACTACTTTACGTGTTTACTAACTACTGTACTAGCACTGGTGCCCAGGTAAGCACACACATACATTTACTTATTCACTTAAGGGTGTTCAGACAGCATGGAATTACAAATCTCATTAGTCTGTTCAGACCGTAGTCACTTTTAATCAGTGGCATGCAGTCAGAGGTTTGGAGAAGGTGTAACCACTGTAGGCACTGCATGCCACTACTTTTGATGGCATAATCAAATTGACTTATCTACACAAGCATGACTACATTTTTATCTGTTGAGAAATAATTTGTTAAATAGATTCAAATTCTTATTTTAGTTTGTATAATAAAACAAGGTCAAACACATCTATAAATCATAAAACTTGAGGAATTGTTCATAAAACAAAATCACAGCTATATATAGTATATACAGTGTCCTTTAGTTCAGCTCATTCATTTACTTAGTCTGTATATTTGTGCGGTGGCTAGCACTGTTGCCTCACAGCAAGAAGGTCCTGGTTTTGATTTCCAGGTCCTTTCAATGTGAAGTTTGCAAGTCCTCCTTGTGTCTGTGTGTTTCCTCCCTCGTCCCGAAAAAATTACACATATAAATAATTGGAGAAAATTGTCTATGAATGTGTATAAAGTTAAAGATGAATCTTGTGTAACATGTCCTGTCATGAATGCAACCAAAGTTTGTAGAAATGATGTTCAAATCCTAATAAATATATAATATCCCCTCAGTCACTTTTCACATATGCTTTCTCTGTTTTTAGGTTGTTATTTCGTGCCCTCTCCAAGTCCTTCTGTCTGGACAGATCCTCTTCATGCCAGTATTGTACGAAAAAAACAAAGGAAAAATCTCCCAGGAAAAAACGAAACTCCAAACACAATTCAGAGAACCTGAATATTAATACTAGTGCATTACACTGTGAAAACTGCAGCTCAGGAGCTGGTGCTGTGAAGTCCTGATATAAATGACCAAAGAATGTCTTTAATGCTGTGTTTACGTGGACAAATTGGCTAAACCAGTCACATTTCAAATCAGACTTTAAACAAGCATATGCAGGTGTTTAGTTTAGACACATCACTAACTAAACCCTGACCAGCACAAACAATACTATCATGAATTTAATCAGAAATCATCTTATCGGATCACGGGCTATGAACTGTTGTTACATGTTATCTATAGCAGAAACAAGAATTAAATACATTCTAGAGACATGTTTCTTGTTAACTTATTAATGACCAGTGATAGTTTTTGTTACTTTTAGTGTTTTATTATTGTTTTAGCCTTATTTATGTTGTTACAGAAGCAGGACATAAATTCCACAGTAATGTATCAGAAAGGATTTAGTTTCTAAAGATGATAGACCACAATCAGTTTGATAATCCTGGTGAAAAATGAAGATGCTTTTAATAGCATTGCACTCATAGATGAATAAAACATTCATCCAATAGTTTTCTGTCCAAACCTTCCCAGCCATTGAGCAGCGGACTAGTACCAGTCCATGGTCATTTATTACCAGGACTCTCAGAAAGAATGAATCATTTGAGATTGCTAGAAAATCTGCTTTCATATTCAGTACATTTAGGGTGATATCACTTGTTGCCCCTAGGTGGGAGCACTATCTTGTTGCAGCAATTTTTTTTTTTGAAAGTTAGTGTAAATCTAGTCTTCATTAAGCTTCATTGACAAGTATTGAGGAAATACTTCTGAGAAAGCCATTGTTTTGCACACTTAAATTTAGATTTTTCCTTATGTACCTACTTTTCTCACACCCAGGAGCAAAGAGTAGCAAATATTAGTTTTTTAAATTACTTTAAAATTGTCTCATTGACAAGTATTCACACCTATGAGCAGTTCTGTAATAGCTTTAAAACGTTGATCTTTTGATAAAGCCATTGTTTTGCACAATTAATTTATTTTCCCTCATGTCCCCTAATTAAAACTTTTATTGTGCAAAGTATAGGTCACACTAAAGATAGAAAGATCTGAAAGGATTTTAACTTACCAGGCTTTTTCTTTAAATCAGAAAAATCTAGATAATTAAAATAAACAATATGTAGACATCATTATTAATTATTTACTTACGATGTTTCAGCCAAATCCATTAAAAACATAGAAAATAAACTATAATAAATTACATGTTCACATCTATGTGGAAAGCATGTTGAAGCATGACTGTGCATGAATTAGGCTTTTTAAAAAATATAGATAAGTTATTGTTTAACACCTTAGGTTGTAACACCTTAGGTTAATTAAATGCCCAGAACTAAGGCCAAAATCATGTGAAAAAACTTTGCTGAAGGGTAAAGGTTATAATTGTGAATACAGGTGTGAGCTTCTTATTAATTAATTTTGCTCAACACGCTGATGGTCATGTGTCAGAATTCTTTGACTATAGTATATTTATGTTCATTGGATCAGGTACATGCTGGAATGAATCCATATTCAGGTTGTCTGGGAGTAAACAGGTAGCACAACACACCAAATCAAAAATTTAGAGCTCTTTTGCTTTCTTCTGCCTTCTGTGTTATCAGTATTGCAGCAACCCATACTGTGGTGACAAGTTACTATTATGCTTCGCTGCAACTAAGTCTAAAAAATATGTTCATTGTTTTGTTTACACATGTTACCCATAGTTGTGTTTCTGACAATTCCCAAATAGCCTCCTTTAAATCTGTGAATTTTAACTGTTTTGGAGGAATGTAAGAAACTGGTTTGTAGAAACTTGCTTGTATGTAAAGACTGAACAGATGACGAATGAAAGGAACTATTATATACATGGCTGGACCAGAAAACTGACTTTTGCTTGTTCGATACGGTCAGAGTGCCTTTGTAAAACATAGCCTACTGTAAATGTAATGTTTTGTGTGTATGCTTGTTTTTCATGAGCTAGAAAAAATGTGGTGTGTTTATACATTTTGAACTTTTTTATATGTAATAAAAATATCTAACATCTTTGAAAAGATTTTTGTTTTTGCTCTTACAAATGTGTTTTGTTGATTGGGCAGGCAAGGTCACACAGTATTAAAGTGTGTGTTCTGAGGCATTTGGCAAATTTTTCCTCATGCTTACATTGATCATGCATAAGATTATGACCACCTTTCTAACTGACTGGTCTGCGGCTATGCAGTCCCATACGCAACCAACTGCGTTGCACTATAATTTGACACCTTTCTTTCAGAACCAGCAGTAGCTCGTCTTGAGTTACTTGAGTGTTACCAATTTAAGTGTTGGGATATTTTATGAAGGGAGAGGGCAAAGTACATGGATGAACCGTACAGACATGGAAAGTCGAGGCTTACATCATTGTAGGGGTGGCTAAGTGGGTAGCACTGTCCCCTCATAGCAAGAAGGTTTTATTGCTCAGGTATCCTCCCACAGTCCAACGACGTGCACGTGAAATGAATTGGAGATGCAAAATTGTCCATGACAGTGTTCAGTATAACCTTATGAAATGATGAATCTTGTGTAACGAGTAACATCCTGTCATGAATGTAACCAAAAGTGTGAAACGTGAGTCCTAGTAAACAAACAGGAGCCATGTTTCTGTTCATGTAAAGAGTAAGGTAAACACGAGTTTACCTTGCTGAGCACTGTGTTGAGATACAGGGGAATACAGGGGCCCAATGAGCACTTATAGGGATTTTTACAGACTCTGTAGTTGCTCTACTGTGAGGGTGTAAGATGGAAATCAAGTAGGCGTGTCCCAGAGAGAGCACGTCACGACGTGGGCGTGCCAGTTCATGTTCCTCTTTTCAGCTGCGTGTTTTGCACAGGTTATTAAGTTATTAAGCGTGGAGTCTATTTTAATCTTATTAAAGAAGAAATGAGCTTTTGTCCTTCCACACGCAATTATTCGGACGATATGGACGAGCTAGAGACTGTTGGGTGAGTTGTGCATTTTCTAAATTAATCATGAATAATGATACAAATAATGCATTGTCAGGTGTCAGTTTTAGGTGCTGATCTTCATACAGAGGTATGTAGTCAGACCAGATCTCTGCTGTGGTTTATTCAAACCTGGATTGTGCTGTATTGTACCGACCAGACTTAACATTATGACCACTGACAGGTGAAGAGAAAAATACCGATGATCTCGTCAAGGGACCCGTTAGTGTGTGGGATATATTAGCAGCAAGTGAATATTTTATCCTCAAAGTTGATGATAAATGCAGGAAAACTGGACAAGATTCAGAATTTTAGTTATTTTGACAAGGCATCAGAGCATCTACAAAACTCAAGCTATTGTGGGGTGTTCGGTATCTCTGAAAAGTGGTCCAAGGAAACCAGCAACAAGGTGATGGGCGGCCAAGACTCACTGATACACCTATGGAGTAAAGGCTGGCCCATGTGGTCTGATCCTACTGTAGCTCAAACTGCTGAATAATAATAATAATAATAATAATAATAATAATAAAAATAATGGAGATAGGGTATTTTGTGGAAAGGGGGCATTTGATGGCATTTTTGGAATGATTAAGATGTAATTAAGATAGACTATATAATATTTTTTAAAAATACAAATATACTAATAACACTTAAGAAATATAAACTGTTATATTACATGTATGCTTTTGAATTAGCAAAAGGTTTCTGATTATATTTGCATCAGTTCCCTTCTAATTCTTTTAACAAACACCATGTATCATGAAATATTAGATCAACCAACGGCTTTTACATGTATAATATGTATTTGAAATGTTAACTGATTTTTTTCTTTGCAATCACACATAAAGGTAAACATTTTAAATGTGTATAATATATATATATTATCTTTGGAGTGGATGTGTACAGCTACAGCCGCCTCGCTTTATTAAGTCTGTGAATTATAGTATGCAAAATATATAGAATAAACACTAAAGAAAGGAAAGACAGAATAAAATGATAATCACCTGGAGATGGAGTTCTGGGAGTTTCCCTGTCTGTGGTGGCAAACGTACACCATTTTAATTAGTTAAATTTGGAAAATCTGTAGAGGAAATGGGGAGATGGTGAGTGCAAGTATTCATCAAGGAGGATGGGTAAATAAATAGGCCATCAATTAGGAGTTTCAGCCATGTCATTTTGTCCAAACATAGGTTATTTCCATGAAGTCCAGTTAAGCCTGTTTATTGGGGGCTATGGAAGGTGCTTGACTTGACCAAATTAAAGGTTTTGCATTGCCATTCAGCAACCAACAGATGTGAGGCAGTTGACAGAATCAGGTGTACTTTACATTGCAAACACTGAGGTGCTTGTATTCCAGGAAACTATTTTTTTCTTCATACAAAGGTATGTAGTCAGACTAGATATTTGCTGTGGTTTATTAAAATCTGGATTGTGCTGTATTGTACCGACCAGACTTAACATTATGACCACTATAAAATATAATACTAAGCACAAATGTAGGGAAAATCCACTTTCCCAACAGAGCACAGCACATTGTTAAAATGGGATAAAGACCATTCTAACACAGTGTATGATAAAAGACAACACGTACATGTCTTGTACTGTACTTATTTGAACTGGTAATGGACTTTACACCCTATTTACCCAAAAAATAAAAGTAAAAACCATACAGAGTTATTTAGATGCCAGATTAAGTTTGTGTTACTTTGTATCTATTAATAATTGATGTGGAAACCCCCTGTTCTATAGACTTACTTATTTACGCTATGAGGAAATGAGGCTCAGTTCAGATATGCCAGAATGCACAAAGATGAAACCACTGACCAATATGGCTTTTGAAATCTTAAACTCTAACCACTCTTTAATCTTTCACAACTTGGCACAACTGGCAGGTTTATGTTTGTCCAAAAGAAGTTTAGTTTATGATATTATTATGAAAGGAAATAGCCATAATTGTTTATGACAGGAAATAGCCATAAAAATCACATTCATTTTGTGTTTTTCATTTTGTATTATGGTATCATTACATGTATTAATGTACAGAACCTTTTGTAGAAAAGTGATTGTTTAAATAGTTTTGCTGGGTGTCAGAACCCTTATCATGTGTATCTGGATCAAGTAGGCATGAAATCTCTTATCTTGTTTAGCAAACTTCCTCATTTACATTTAATGAAAAAACTTGTTTTGAATAAGGGAGAACAGTGACATTGTGATATTTTTGCAACAAAATGTTAAGTTAATTTGCCACTGCTGAAGGGTGAGAGGATTAACACAAATAACTGCTGTTATTTTACCTACACCTGTACACAAGCCAGTTTAATTGTTTTGTTTACTAGCACTGCAATGTTATTTCCATTTTTATTTTCCATGACATAGTGTAGTTGAGTTTTTGTCTGCATCACAATGTAAATACTGCTTAAAGTTTACATTTAGCTCTCTAAGCATGGTTTTATTCACATTTAGACATACATTATATAATTAAAAGTAGGTGGGCACCCTCCTAATTGCTACTTCTTAAGTTCAGGTTTTAGTAAAAATCTAAACTTGGATTTTCAAAAAATACACCTGGTTTATAAAAACAAGAACTTGAATTTGGTGTAGAGGAACTCAAGTGGCCTGAATAAAGTCCTGATAGAGTTTGACATTAATAGGGCATCATATTACTTTACTGCAATATCCCCTCTGGATCATTAAAGTTCAATCTTATCTCTTATCAAGGCAGGGTTTCTATTCCACTACTGGTGCTCTTTTAAATAAATGGGCACAAAATCTCACAGAGACATTCTCTTTCAAAAGTCATCCCAGAAAAAGGGAAACGGGAATGGAAGGCAACTTCATGTGAATGTCCTCAAGTTTGGATTAGTATGTTTAATGGTACACTGTCTACATACATGTCTTACAAGTGTGTGTAAACAAACTGTGAGAGGAATATCAGTGGGGAATTAGAGACACTTTACGTAACCTTTGGGTCTATGTTGGATTTAATCTGTTGGGCAAAACATTTCTTAATGCAACACTAGTTGAGTAATCTTTGTTTCGCTGTAGTAGACTTCGGTTACGTTTTAAGATTAGATCTCTTGTCTGTATTTTCTTCAGTTGGTACCACTACGATTTGTCTCGACATGCAGCTGAGGCTCTGCTCATGTCCAACGGGGTAGACGGAAGTTTTCTTCTCAGAAACAGTAACAAGGGACCTGAGTTCTTTGCCCTCTCTGTCAGGTTGGCTGTTCCTCTATCTTTACTCCCAAATATTCTACCCACATGTTTACTTGATTTGTGCTCAGTTTGCTCAGTATCTCATCTAAAAAATGTAATCTTATTTTTCTGACATTTCTGATGTTCTATGCCACATTGCAGTAATGATATATCCATTGAAGGATATGTCTTTTGTTGTTATTGAAGTAAAACACTGACCAGCAAAGGCATTTAAATAAATAAAACCATCATACTTAGGTAAACCTGCAATATCATCTAAATAATAAAATGAGTTGGATAATAATACATAGTGATTCATTTTAAATACTGTACTTTAAATGGACTGTAAATAAATAAAAAAGCATTTATTATTTTAAGCTTGTGTATTAGCATATTGTTTGTAGCAGACAGTTTGTGGGCAAAATACACTGCACAGAAAGCAATTTGATTTTAAAAGCACAACTACAAACATGTCTGTATTGTAAACACTTGGTAATTAACACAATTTATTAGCTACAAATTTTGAACAAGCTCAGGCAACTGATATCATCAAAGGGGCCAATTTAATGTGATGGAAATTCTATAGAATAGTTGCAGAATGTCACAAAATATCATCCTAATTAAATAAGCACACAGGCAAGTACTGGAATATTTGGCTGCATAGATATTTTTCATATAAGCTGATTGGCAATTAGGTATTTCGTGGTGTTAATGTCTGAACCTTTAGGCAATAAAGTAAGAAACATCATCTATTAACGTTTGCCATTTTCCGAGATTGTTTAAAAAGGCCAAATCATGCTTTCAACCAGTCTTCTGCTGACTTTTAGTTGTTGTGGAGAAGATGTAATGGTATGGGCGCTATCTTCTGGTAATCAAAGTAAAAAAAAAACAGAAATGGTTTATTGCTATAGCACACTGTCTTTGCTTTCTTCATGATGTTCTGATAGTTCAGAATGTAAATGCATTTAAAGTGGTACCTTCCGTGACCACATTTTACTAGAACGTTTATTAGAACCTTTAAATAAGATTAAAAGAGTTTTAAAAACTTTGCAAAATAATGAAAACTTGACAGAATTACAGAAATTATTACATCTGTTCTGGCTCAAACCTTTCTCATTCATTTTGGCTCTTTTATGTAAATGCATCGATTGGGTTACTTTGATTTAGACTTTAAAGAAAGTACTTATACCTCTTATACAACTGTAAGCTGCCAAATACAGTTTGAGGGAATGCAATGAATGGATGTACATCAAAATGTAACAGGATATATGTGAATAAATGCAAATATTTCACAGAATCAAAACTACATCTCTGGTACTGAGCAAAAGTTTTTTATGTCTTACAGTATCAGTTCCTTATTTTAGTCTCATTACACATTAGGCCGTGAAATTATGTCTGCTTTTTATCATAATTACAGTGAATATTGTACCAAACGTTACTAAGGTGGCCTGCAATGTTTAGGTTGGTGTTTGTTTAACTATGGTGTTCTCAAAGAAATTTAGATTCTAATGGAGATTTCATTTTTATTCATAGAGCAAAGGACTCAGTGAAGCACTTCAATGTACAGAGGCACCATGGGAGGTATTCTTTTGGATTCAATGACTTCCCTGCACTCCAGGACTTCACTAGTCACCTAGCTAATCAGCCTTTACTGGGAAGTGAGACAGGTTAGTTAAATACACAAATACTGAAGCACTAAATCTTTTGTGTTAAGATTCAGGTGCAAAAGGAAATCTTTTTTAGGTGCAAAAGAAATTAACCAATCATATCTCCATGTTAGTGATCATCCAGCATATAACTGTGATTCTGTTTAATTAATTATTTAAATAATTCACTCATTCTTTTTTGGATAGATTTTACCAGGACCTGCTTTTTAATTATTTTGTGGCCAGCCGCAGACATTATAGTCTTAGCTTACTTATTTTTATTTATTATTTTAGAATTGTGGTGGCATCAATGCACACTAAGCACTGTGTTCCCACACCCATGTATTTAGTGACCAATATTCTTTCTTAATCTTTTTATAACTTACCATTCGTTATGAAATTTGCTCAGGTAACCTGATAGTGTTGCGGTACCCGTACCCTCGGCAGGTGGAGGAGCCATCCATTTATGAGTCTGTGTGTGTGCACACTGCTATGCAGACCGGCCGGTGTGAAAGGGATCTGGTTCTTAGTGCTCCATCAGTATGTTACTAGCAACTCACATACACCATTAACATAACATACTATTTAAATGACTGCTTTGAAGTCAGTTTTTTCCCTATCCAAATGTAATACATGTACATAATGAAATATATGATCATATATTTATCTATGAAACCTATTAGAAAGGGAATTTCATGTATTAACATATATTTGTGGCCCATATGTGTTATATTTTTGAAATATTTCTAACATGTGTAATTATTTATGCCTAAAAACATGAAATTAAATATTTACATTGAGGCATGGCGAGAAGGCAGACAGCATCTTGTTTTGATTGCACCATGGATGACAATAAGAAAAAATATTGTTAACAAATATTATAATTTATTTGTATATTATAAACATATGTTAGTTCAGTACATTTTCTTAAACCAGGGTCAGGTAGGGGTGCTGGAGCCCATCCCAGCTCTTCAACGGGCACAACATACGTTAGCATACAGCCATTTTATACAATTTATGTTAATGAAATTACCTATACATCAATCATGCATACATTATGACCAATGGCAGGTGAAATGAATATCACTCTATCATTTAATTGCGGTACGTGTTAGTGGGTAGGATATATTACACAGTAAGCTAACAGCTTATCCTCAAGGTTAATGTGTTACAAGCAGGAAAAACGGGCAAATGTGAGCTGTAAAAGAGCATGATCAGAATATCTCCAAAACTGCACCTCTTGTTGGGTGTACTCAGTCAGTATCTATAAAAAGTGGTAAGCCAGCAACAGGCTCATTGATACACATATCATAGCCACCGACCAGTGAGTTAGGAATATGGTCATAATTTAATTTATGATAGTGTGTGTTATCAACTTTATAAACTCAAAAAGAATGAAAGCATGGAAACAAGCTTTTTATTATTTAGACAAGTACATGTATTACATTTTAAACTGTATTTCCAATCACATTATTGATTTAGGAAGAAGCGTTTCAGATCTAAATAACATAAGCTTTGGTAGTATCATTTATGTTCACTGTGTACTTTCCTGCAGCTAGGAACGAAAGAAGGCTATCTTGTGAAGCAGGGAGCTATTGTAAAGGTGAGCTGATTCATTTTGATTTTTTTACCTGCCAGCATTGCACACCCAGGGTTTCCAAACTGACCTATCATTATAACCACTGCTGCACTCATTTTAATAAAGTATACTTAAATATTCTTGTTTAGAGGAGTATACAGAAGTAGAAGTATATATGAGTTACATGGAATACACTATGTGACCAAAAGTATTTGTGTGTCTGTGGAAAAGCCGTATGTGATGTTCCATTTCATTCTGCT
>JAYDZG010000039.1:19561225-19576318 GCA_034509265.1 Microcambeva bendego
CAATTGAGCAAGACAGCAAAAGCATGATGCATTTTATTAGCGAAAACTAGCAAACTAGCACAGAAAGAACCCGAACCACTCTGCCTGGGGATCAAATCTTTTTGCCCACTTTGCCACCCTGGTTACTAAACTAACAACTACAAAACACTGTCCACATCAGTCAGGTTTGTTCTCAAACTGGGATTCCTCATTTCCTCTACAAGGAAATAACATTACCAGTTCATGCATCTATTTGAGATAAGCCATGTTGCTGATTGTTTAAAGAGCAGCAATTGACTATGTCTAATCTCTAACAGAGACATTATTATTGTTACAACAATTTTACTGAAAAAAAATTGTCAACAATGCTAACACTCTTGGCATGTGGTAATATATTGCATTAGCAATTGTTAAAAGTAACATTTCAGAATTAAAGTCTCAGTGTATTGTGAGTTGTATGGATGTGTAAAAAGTTTACAAACAGGTTAAAAATGCAAGAAATTTTTTATCATCTATATGTTAGCAGGGTTAGAAGGCTAGTAAACATACACTAAGCCAAAAAGTCATTCTCTCCATACATTTAATAAAACACCTGTCAATACTCATGATTTCAAACCAAACAATTTAAGCTTTTTAGCAATTTATTCTTTTGAGTATGGAGGTCTTTAAACACTTTACGGTGGTTGTGTTTTGATACTCAGTTCATCCAGTGTATGTGATTTACCTTCCATAACTGTAGCTCTGTGTTGTATGACGTACTTATCCTGGAAAGTAAACGTCCCAGATTCCTGTCTGTAATGGTATATCTGTAACAGATAATAGAACTCTAATAACAGCTAATAACATGACAACATCTACTTATCTTTCCAGTAATGCAGCCACAATACAGCTAACAGCTTTGGGTATCACGTAATCAGCTGTTGAAAAAATTAGAAATCAAGCTGGTCTTACTCTCCATATTTAACAGGAAATATATTGGTCACACTCACCTTTTCACTAAGTATTCCCAGTTAAGAGTAACCCAGTCCCAAGCCATGCTTTCACCATACTTATTTAAGGACACGTATCGCACCAGGGTGAACAGGTCTTGACTTCTTATAATGCTCTCATTCTTTGATGCTTCCAGCAACCTTTCATAAAATATAGGAAATTATCAGCATAACATTCTCTTGGCTGCCTCTTTTGTTTTCTTAATCAACATGTGCATCATGTCTAAATGCTTTATTTAAATTTATTGTAGCTCATAAAACCCAACTATTCTGATTTTCAGAAAGGTCTAACAAATGTAAATGTTACAAAGACATTTATAAAGCCAATAATCTCCTACCCAGAAGTGGCTGGCTAACCGGAATGTCTCAAACTACTTGGTAATAACTCCAGGAAGTCCCAGCAGAACAGATCAAAGAACACTCAAAGAACAGCTGATATCTTTAATCTTACTTAATGACTTTAGTATTAATTGCTTTATTATACTTAACAGATCAAAGTGCTCCGAACAACAGGAAACAGTAAAGCAATGCTCCAGGGCTGCATTACACCCTGCATTATTTACATGCATCATCATGCAGTTTCTCTTGGTTGTCCTTAACAATGGTGTAATAGAAAATGGTGAGTAATTTTTAATAAAGTTAAAATGTACCTGCTTAGAAGAGAGACATTTTCTATGGAAGCTAGGCCATAGAGTAGCTTGTCTTTTTCTTGAGCAAGGTTGGCACTGAGATACCTCTCAAACATTATCTCCCAGCTTTCTGTTGTTCCTGCATTCTGCATTCCATATCGATACACCAGCAGCCTCAGATTTACTGGTACACTGCTGCACTCACAGAAGTAGAAACAACTTCACTCATAATTACTGGACCATAGTTAAATTAAAAACATTTTACACATATGATGTTTTAATCATGTCTAATAGGGTTTTCAAAATAGATTAATTTAACATATATATAATTATCAGTTTAATAAGAATATAAACCTAGTGTGGTTTTGGGATACAGAATATTTGTAAGTTTTATAAATGGATGTTTTTGTAAAAAAAAAATAAAGACAAAAATTTGTATCGCTCTGCTACCTCTAATAATTAATTATACCTGCTTGATCCATTAATCCACTGTTTAAAAATAATAGAAGCCTCATCAAGAATCTCATTATCACCCATTTTGCAGGCAATTCCAAGCACCGTCTCCCTCAGCAGCCTAGCCAAAAACACAAAAGTTTAAAGCTTGCACATGTCTGGTTAGTTTAATTTAATAAGGATGGACTGAAAATGGAAGAGGATTCAATGCCGCGAGATGAGCCGGCCAAATACAACACACCGTTCAGTTTGGCTGCCCACATCATTCCAGCCTAGCTTTCTGTAAATCTTCTGCACATGGTCACTGAAAAGTTTCTAAACACAGGAAAGATACCATTAGTGTGAAACTTACAATATTTGCACTCTTGTAAACTATTAAGCTTTTCAATAAAGAAATACAGTCAGCCATAATGGAAAAGATCCTTCACTATTCATCCTATTTACAATAAAACAATATTTTAATGTTTATATAGTTTTTGGACTCATATGAACCTTTTTAGTAGTAGAGTGTATAGCTTCTGTTGAGGCCACGATCCTTAAAGCCTTGGTTTTTTTTTTATCATTTGCCTAATTTATGATCTGCCACAATTTAGCTATGCTGACCCACAGACAGTTTTCTAGTTCATCCCCAATTATGGGAACTTTGTTTGCCTTTCCATACTATGTCAAGTCAAATAAATTGGAATAGAGAGACTTCAAGTGAGTTCTAGACATCTCAAGCATGATTAAAGATAGGATTCACCTTACCTCAATTGAAATCACCACAGAAAAGGGTATGAAAGAGATTTCAGATTTTCATTTTACATTATTTCAATAGATTAATGGGTAAAAGTTAATTTAAATCCACAACACATAGAGAGCTTATAAACTTATTTTGATCCCATTTAAAGGATGATTGATACTAATTTGTGATAATTAATCAAAAGAGCAAAACATGGTTGCATTAATAACCAAATTTTTATTTCCCAAAAAATTACACATAAACATTCTTTTGTATACATTTCTACACTATTGTGTATTTTTCTCAGCAACCTTATGGCTGCAGATTACAGGCTTACCTGAAATTTGGGATAAATTGCAGAGTCACTTGCTAGCATGTCGCTCACATAGGCTATTGAAGATGCAACTCGTTTCCACACAATGTATTCTGTCTCATTGGTCAGATACTCAGTCAGGTTTAAGGCGGTCCCATAATCCACAGAATTTGCCCTGTTTAAATACATTGTAAACATGGGATAAGACTAAATATAAGATAAAGATAAAAGATAAAAGAGCATTATCTGACATGTTAAATTTTAATAATGACTCAGTAGAAGAGTATTAATGCAGTGCATCTGGAAAGAACTCACAACACTTCAATTTTCCCACATTTTGTTATGTTACAGCCTTATTCCAAAATGGATTACATTCTTTTTTTCAAAATTCTACACACAACCCCCCATAATAGTGAAAATAAGTGAAAAAGTGAAAAGAGATTGTTTGGAATTTTTTGTAAATTAATTAAAAATAAATAATACTCTGTTGAAGCACCTTTGGCAGCAATTACTTACTCGAGTCTTTTTGAGTATGATGCTACACGCTTGCACACCTATTTTTCAGTGGTTTCTCCCATTCTTCTTTGCAGAGCCTCTTAAGCTCCATCAGGTTTGCTCCAGAGATGTTTAATTAGGTTCAAGTCTGGGCTCTGGCTGGGCCACTCAAGAACATTCACAGAGTTGTCCTGAAGCCTCTCCTTTGTTATCGTGGCTGTGTGCGTAGGGTCATTGTTCTGTTGGAAGGTAAACCTTCGTCCCAGTCTGAGGTCCAGAATGCTCTGAAGACGGTTTTCTTTAAGGATGTACCTCGATTACTCAGATTGGCCGGGCGGCCAGCTCTGGGAAGAGTCCTGGTAGTTCCAAACTTCTTCCATTTATGTATGAGAGAGGCCACTGGGTCATTGGGACCTGCAGAAATGATTCTGTACCCTTCCTCAGATCTGTCTTCAGACAATTCCTCAGACTTCATGGCTTGATTTGTGCCCTGGCATGTGCTATGAACTATGATTCTTTATATAGACAGGTGTGTGCCTTTCCAAATCAGGACGGATCAACTGGATTTACCACAGGTGGACTCCAACCAAGTTGTCAAAACAACTGAAGGATGATCAGGAACAGGATGCAGCTGAGCTTAATTTTTAGTGTGAATACTTAGGTACAGGTAATTTTTTAAATGTTTCATTTGTTTGTGTAGAATATTGTAATCAATTTTCTAATAAGGTTTTAACATAACCAAATGTGTAAGTGAAGTGCTATGAATTTCTGGATGCCCTGTATGTACAGGGGCCGTGCTTAGGCTTACAGGTTTAAACAAGAATACCTTGCCAAAGCAAATACATCATCAATATAACCACTTCTGTCTGGTGAATCAAACACCTGCAACACATAAACTGGCATTACGAACAGTAAAAATGAAACATTTTAGAGCAAATATAAATGGTGTTAACTGAGTACCTGGTGGTCTTCAAGCAGCTGCTGGCTGATGTCATCCCACATGTAGTCAGGATGATCGACTCGGTAAAAGCCCATGTGATCATTGTTCACCTTAATAAGTCCATCAGTTGAAGGGTTGTAATTTGAAATAATTAACTCTTAAAAAGTACAGAGTGTGAATATTAGACTTAGAATTTTTTTATTTCATTTTTCATTCTGGCAACCTTATACCAAATCTGTAACACTGGAAAAGCAGTTGTTATGAGAACTAACAGACATTATTTGTATTATTGCATTATTTTATTTTATTTAGTCCACATGTGTCAAACTCAAGGCCCACTGACCAAATCCGGCCAAACCATATCAGAGCTTAAATTGGATATAATTGTTTTAACACACACTGTAAATTAATAAATAATCTCCATCCAGCACAATGCATGCCAATTTTGTGACCTGCAAAGTGACTGTATTCTGCTACTAGATGGCTGTGTTAAACATCCATGTCTGTCTGTGGTAAAAGAGTACGATATAAATGTAGATATACATTATAAATATACAGAATAAATCTGCCATATGGACACCAAAACAGAAGTCTGCCTTCAAGAAGAACAGCAAATTGTCCAAGAATTAAAGGGCAGACTGCATTCACAGCAGGATGTGTTACAATCAACCCTTTGAGGGCCACCATGGTGGTGACATGGCTCTCTGGGAAAATCAGGACACCCCTGATTTTGTCAGTAGATTTTTTACAGTGTTCTTTTACTCTGTAATCTCTTAATATCTTTAATTTCTTAGAATTAGAAAATATAGGCAATCACCCATATACAGGTGTGGTAGAGCATGTTTTTTTAAAGTATACATCTTGGATTTTTTTGTGAAATTAGATTATATTTACCTGACTGTTCCATGTTAAACACAATAGTGCCATTTTTATTGGTTGTAAGTGAATGCCACTGAACAGGAATATTCCATTTATATCTGTAAGAGGAAGAAATGATTAATTGTCTCTAACCATGACATCATATAAAGCCAGAACTTAAGATTAAACTTGAAAGCTGGATTAGCAATCCGATAATGAACATTAAAGGGGAATTTGGAATAATGTATGTCAAATAAATTACTGGTGTACAAGTTAAATAATGTCTACAAACCTGAAAGTCGAACTAGGCTGAGTGGGATCTGCAGTAGGGTCCAAGAGAAACCTTTTCTGGGTGAGCCTGGCCTCTGTTGCTTTGGTGGTTAGGCTCAACACTGGATAACCCATTTGTTTGGTCCATGTGTCCATGACCTCTGCTACAGGCAACCCACTTACCTAACATAAATCCAAAGTATATTCACTTACACTAGACTAATTCTGATGGCAATGGTTTGTGGTTATAAATTTCATTATAGAACAAAGTTTTTTCTTTCAGAGACCCAACAGCCCAACAAGACAACTGTGTACCTCAGCCTGGGCTCTCCAAAAATCAGACGTCTTGGCATTCTGGAAAGGGAAGTCTTTGAGATATTTCTGTGAAAAAATAATGCAGTGACAATAAGAAATATGGAAGCTCTTCATCTTAAAAGACATTAAGATGATAGAATAAAATAATAATATACACCAGAGAAACTTTTTTTATTTATTGATAAATCAAACAATTTTCTTGTTTTCTTGTTTTTATGAAAGCATGAGTCACACACATTTCTCACAAAACATTGACCCATATGATCAAACAAGTGCAGTTTTGATTCATTCCTCCATAGAACTGCCCTTATCCAAATTCCTTCTACCCTGCTCAAGAAGTTCAGATACTTTATTCCTTATAGTGTCTCTTGGAATGTTCCAGGCCTTGGAAATTTTCTTGAACAAATCTCTTATAAGATACACCATAGATGAAGAAAATTAAGGGTTGTTTCTGAGATCAGCAGTATGATGTGGAATAGTTGAATAATTATGACAAGGCAGTCAGCTTCCTGCTACTCATAAAAAATATACTGCTACTCTTATGGTACAGCTTTCATTTTATTTAATTAGCTGTATTATTCAGCTGATAAAAAAAACTAAATTGTGCTCTGCAAATACACTCATTTAAAAATCCAAAATTGAAACTATAAATATTATAAAAAACAATGAAATAATCCTAAAATATGCTTTTCACTTTCTTCCTTACCCGACAGCCATCTCTAAATTTGTCTCGACCCATCCAGTCCTCTAACATCCTTAAAATAGATGCTCCCTAAAACAGAGACAGCACAATGACATAAGAATACTTATTTCTCAGACATGTACTCAACAAGCAAGCACTTAATAAGTCAAAGAAACCACCTATAAACCTGGTACAAAAATAAAATGGTAAAAACAGTATTATTAAGTTATTATAACATGGCTGTAGGGCCATGTGAAATGACTCACCTTGCTGTATGAGATAGCATCAAATACAGACGTGATCTCAGATGGAGTAGACACATTTACAATAATGGGGTGAGAGGAAAGAAGTGCATCATCCACCAAGACAGGAAATACATCATCAATGAGCATGATGTCACGCTAGTTAGAGAAAAGAGAAAAGGCATTATCACAAATTTTAAACCTATTGGTCTAAAAACTTGAATTAATAAAAACCTTTACCCATGGCCACAAATACACTTGCAGGATCACTAATATATTGTTAAACCCTACTTGTCTCTACATTGTTTTAAAATATTGTTTATATTGTTTTATTGTGTTGTACAGTATATAGCTCATCATGAACAATGCAACCTGTCATACTGTGAATCATTTCAGGTGCTCCCGTTAAGGGTCACCACTGCGGATCATAGCTCATCATTGATTTGGCATAGTTTTTATGCTGGATGCGCTTCCTGATGCAACCCTCCTATTTATCTGTGCTTGGGACTGCCACTACAACACAAGGGTTTGTGTATCCTAGGGTGGCACCCAGCCAACCAGCAATGCCAAGTTTGGAAGCAGGTACTTCAGGCTCTTGACGCAGAGGTGCAGTGAAAAATCTCATTACCCAGCTTATGCAACCTATGATTATATTTGGTAGAATTTTTACATGCCATTATTAAGCATTATTGACTACAGTTTGGTGGCTTATTTTTGTCTTTATATACATGATGTTTGAAGGGCTAATTTAACTGCAAAGACTGAGCCAAAAGCAAACTGTAAAACAAGTTTGGGAGTGTTATAGTGTAGGAATCATACATTTTAATGCACCAATTCAGAACAATTGAAGTACAAAGCACAGATATTTTTGTTCTCTTTACCAAGGATGGAAATAAAATCCAAACTTGCTCCTACACTCCAATAAAAATGTGTCTCATTCAAGAAACTCTAAACAGCAGGTCTGGAATAACAATCTCAGTGGCCAGAAGCTTTAAATTGATTTGTGCTTAGAGGCTGCAATACAAAAAGAGAGCCCACGTTGAAAATTAGTACCTTAGAAGTTTGACTGACATTTGTTATTGATTAAATAGGCAAAGCAAAGTCTGAGGCTGATCTGTGATGCTGTTGAAATCTGGTAAGTGTATCAGCTGGAATTAGAATGGGTTTGGAATTGGAAAATGGCTCCTCCATAGTCCAGACCTCAACTTAAAAAGAAAATCTTCACTGTGCCATATTGTAGTAATTCACATGCCTTACAGCCTTAAAGCTTGCTAAAGTAGATGGTTACATTGAATTAGCTACAAATATACAGCCATATTCTGGGTTTCCTTGGCATCATGTTAGATGTTTTTCTTGACTTCATAAAGGTGTTTGAACAAAGAAATATTTCTTTCAATGATGACATTACAGTAAAAACAGTTGCAGAATGATTGAAAGTTCAATACATTACATCCATGTTTCATTTTCAACTGAATCAGTTCCATTTTTCAAAATGTTTGAGTCATAAACTAAACAACAAATATGTTCCTGTGTTATAAACTGTGTCACGAAGTGTTACTATTAGGAATAGGTCAGACTCTATAAAGATGCCAGTATTGTATCAACACACAATTACTAAAACTTAAAAGGGCTTTAATGACTGACAGTGAAATTGCATCATAAAATGTCCATCCTTACCATGCCCCAGAGGGGTTCAGCTTCCTCCACACCCACATATTCAAAGAAGCTGGCAAATCCTTCATTCAGCCACAAATCATCCCACCAGTCCATTGTAACAATGTTACCAAACCACTGTAGGTAGATTGCAGATAATTAAGTAATAAATATTTTAATCTTATTAAAATTAAACATTTCACATACTGATCTTCATTTCCCATTTGATGTGAATAAAGATACACAGGAACAGTCTTTACACAATGTATGATCATATAAATATATAGACCACTGCAAATATACACCATGCTGGTTTGGAACATCGTGGTCTAAATAGTGTGGAAATGAGATTTCATTTGCTGGTGCTGCTGTATTGTGTTTAGCTAAATATATATGCTATATTTCTATGATGAGAATATATGATCCATTTCGGTGTGATTTCTAAAAATCTGTTTGTTTTATTGATGCCAATCCCAGATAACCTTGGACCTGTTCATAAAAAGAATAAAATCTGTTTGTCAATGGTATTTATCAGTTCTGTGGTGTAAAACAAAGGTCATGACCAAGGGCTTTGCTCATCGCATTGCAGACATCAGACTTTCTATTATTGTAAAAGCATGTAATAAGTAACTAATTAAGATTGCAATTCTCTGGTCTATAATTCATTTACAAATTTTGAATTTATATAAATATATTTGATGTCATGCATGGGCACATTTTGAAAATGACACACAGAAATAAGAACATAAACATTTTTATTTGTACTATAATCTAGTTACCCAGTAACCAGATTATAGATGCAATGTCAAACTTGATGGTTTATCATGCTTGTGATAATGCAACTGAGAATCAAGACCTTCTAAGATGTTTTAAACATTATGTAGTAAGTGAGGTATTAACCTGGTGCACAAGCTCATGGGAAATAACGCTGGCCACACGCTGCTTATTGTCTGAAGATGACTCAATGCTATCATACAGTAGGTTGCTTTCTCTGTAGGTGATTAGTCCCCAGTTTTCCATCGCTCCTGTTCCAAAGTCTGGAATTGCAATTTTATCTGCAAATGAAAATTGCATTAGCTTCCAAGCTTTTATTTTCTAATAGCTATAACACATGTGTAAATCGAATACTGCAAACATTGTCTCTCATACGTAGTAGGTAAGAAAAGTGAATTACCATGATTTTTGCATGATATATTTTTTTTAAATATTAAATTATTGATACATGCATTTTTATGCAGATCATAAAATGAGTAATATATGCTTCTCATGTGTAATATATTTCATCCTCTGTTTATTTAAAATAAAAATAACACAGAAAACCACTGCTTTACAAGCAAACTTTGCTGAACATTTAAAGTTGCAATGCTGTTGATCTAATGTAAGGATTATAGATGAGACAACTAAACCATAGATGAGGACAACTGTAGATGAGGCATCTAAACCCAACTGTGAAGCCTTGTTTAAGGAACCTAGTTTGTGCCGGGACTGCATGCACTCATTGCAAAATTATTAGGTTTATCACCAAAAAATTTGAAGAAGCTTGATGTTTGAAAAAGAAAATGAACTTAAGCCAAAAATTGGTTTGACTACAGACTGACTTAGGTGTACTGTCTACACGATAACAAGCCAAACTTCAATTTAATCGAGAATCTCTGACCTAACCTGAAGATCTACCAGGATCAAACTAGTAATGCAGAAATCCAGGTAATCTGAAAAAGATTTACATACTTTTTTAACACAATATGAAAAGTCAGAGTATTACCAAGCTTCTTGATGGGGTATGCCATATCAAAATATTCTTCAAAATAGTCAAATATAATCTTAGTGACATCTGCAGCATATTCAGCAGTATGGATCTGTGCAGGCTGTGCGTAGATCCTTAACTGTGAGACAAGGACACAAATGAATAGACTAAATAAGAAAAAATATCTGTTCATGGAAAGGATTTTCTTAAGTAGAGACATTTACTTGCAACTAGAGAAAGGTGTGTACTTACCGGGATGTTACTTTTAGATTTTCGCTCTACATAAGCAAACTGGTGCACTGCAAAACACACCAGGTAAGTGCTCATCTTAACCGAGGTTACAAAATGTGTTTTTGTCTTTTCACCAGGAAGAGTCTCTGTCCTCTATTTGAAAGAATAAATGTAGTCAGTTTCAGAATTTTTGTGGTTGATCTTACTCTGGAATTATGAAGTACATTTGAGATCTTTTAGTTACACTAAAGCTCTGCCTGCTTGAGGTCCATTCAAGTGTTTGGTATGAAGAAACTGGTGACCTGTACAAAACCCTAACCCCAATCTTATTGTATTGAGTCCAATACTACTTGATCTCACAAATGCTAGTTTGATTGAATTGACATATATTTCCAAAAATCCTGTGGAACAAAATCATATGCTGTATTTTTTAAGAGACAGAAACAATATACACTAGACAAAAAACACCATCCAGACTAAACAAGAAGTTATTAATACAAAAACGTTCATATGCTGTCTTCAAAACAACACCATTGGATGTTCAAGCATAGCTGCATGTAATTGCATGGTTCATATCTTGAGAAGGATATCAACATTACAAAGTGCTAGATGCTTTCTCAACTTTTTTTGAATGTGTTGCAGGTCTTAAATGCACTAATGAATTTATATTAACAAATGAAATGTAACTAAATGACATGTAAATAAAAAGTTAACCAGAAAACATATTGATTTAATGGTATTTATAATGAAATAAAAGTATCAAAGTAAAATGTATCAAAGAACAAAAATCAATATAAAATCTTTATTTGTATTGCTCACATGTCTTCTAAAAGGCTATAGAAGAAATACATATTCTAAATTTTGACAAAAATAAGTTTTTTTATGAGCATGTGCATCATACCTCCACTGGCATGTTGGACAAAGCGGTATAAACCTTGTCATGGGTGATGGAAATTTTGTATGTGGCTTTTTTGTTAGGCTCATCAAAACAGGGGAATGATTTACGGGCATCAGTGGGTTCATGGTCTGTGGCTGCAATTTTTCTGGAAGAAATAGTTAGGGAATCATAAAACCTGATACATGTTAACATTTATTTTTACAGCAGTTAAAGTAGAAAAAGTAGAAAAGTAGAAAAGTAGAAAAAGCTTTACCAACATGATGTTGTTATTTCACTCTAATGACCGTCATCAGTCTGTATATTCTCATCTTGTATATAAATTGTAAGGATTGGCTGTTTTTTTATTACAGTAAATTGACAATCAAAATATTCCAAAGATTGCCAGATGATTGTGTGTTGTAGTATATGTGATTCTTAGATTCTGTAGGCAGCCTCCTGCCAGTGAAAGGTTTATGCTTGTTTTCCATGATAGCATCACCAGTGTTTATAATCCACAAATAACAGAGTGTTAGAAATACAGTAATAGAGCACTGTGTGTGTCAGATCAGCTCTGTGGAATGTCTGCCTTGTGTAAAAATGTGTAGCACTGTCAGAACACTGAAAATGTGTTAGCCAATAAACATTAGCAATTCTCTCCTACAGTACATAGTATAGCGTTGATTTGTTCCAGGTCCTTTTTTATCCACCCACATTGGTGTAACTGATCTTTTTGCTGTCTTTTTGTTGAACTTGGGTCCAGATAGATTAGGTGTTGAGTTTGGGGAGGCAGCCCACCCTAACCTCCTCGTTACAACTGGACTGGATAAACATTTTAATGCTGTGTTCTAAACACATTCTGAACCTGTGTATTCTGTTACTGGGATCCCAATAAAATAAATGACTATTTAGACTAAGAAAGAATGATATACATAAGGCCAACCTAATAGCAGTTTCCTTTTTAGAAACCATTTTAGGGCCAGGCCCAATAAAAAATGTCCATATGCAACTTTGTTTTAGCAAAGTTTTTTTTATTGAAAATATGGCATATTCCTTTTCATCCTTACTGTTCTCTTCTCATATGTCGGTACTGTGGTAAAATGTCACACACTTTTCTAAAACCAGATAGATTTAGGCATCCATTTACATCATTCATCCTTAAACATCCATACAATAATCACATCCATTTTATTATTTTGTGATTTTAAATCACAATACACCCCAGCCATTTCCAATCTGTAAAACTAATCACATTTCAAAATTCTTGACAACTACTGTGGAATGATTAACTTGGCCAATTCACTGTCTGTGGCATTCCCACTGGAGCCTATAACTTGTGCTGCTGTCTGTCATGCATGCTTCATGCTGGGATCTGCACTCTGATCTCTCCTCCTGCATGTTAATGATCTTTTAAAGAATGCGGAGACCGTCCCTAAGCATTTGCACAGACTAGAACTTAACAAAGAATGTTGAAAAAATAATTCAATAAGGTTCAGCCAACTCCAGCCATACATTTATTTTATTAATTTAAAGGATTTTTTGTAAGCACCATTCATCAGTAAAAGTAGTAGTCTATTTAATTTATCACTATAACTAATAAGTAAAAAGTGCATTAGTGTGATCAATTAATAAAAGGTGCTGGCCCTGGCTAACAGCATGACATTGTATGTTTTATTTATTAAATGTATCTTATTACAGTTGAATTAACAATTGTATTAGTTTAAATAGCTGGCATTATTAAATACACAAGGAATTTATATTTATTCAGTTCCATGCATGTTTAATGATTTTTCATGTACACTAGCACAGACAACCAAAACAATTAAGCATTTCAACAGCACAAAAAGACGCAAAAAGTCACTCACCTAATCTTTCCATTCTCGACATAGGTAGTCTTATAAAAGCCAACCAGCGAGCCATTGAGCCAGCCCTGGAAGTGCAGCGTGAGAATATAGTGCTCACGAATGCCGGTGACCTTAAGCTTCTCTTTAGCCTCTACTACCACATACTCCTGAGAAGTGTACTCAAAGCAACCCTTCACTTCAATTGGCCTTGCGCCATCTGGGCCACTGAGATGCAGAACCGGTGCAGCAGAGACAAACGTCTCTCGAATATGTAACCATAGGTGTGTACTGGGCTTGCTAAGATTCAGGTGGATGGCCACAGTGCCGGTATACACATCTGTGTCCAGGTTGGGCTCCAGATGCAGGTCATAGTGAAATGGTACGATGTAGTCAGGCAGGCGAAAGTTGGTCCAGTCCCCGTTGGTATTGTTTGAGGTCTTGCAATACTGAAGGGGTTTGGTGTCCTCGTCGGTAGAGGAGGTCTTCTGACTCAGGCCCACCCCAAGCCCAACTGCAATAATAATTACTATGACGGCCAAGCAAATGAGAGCGACATACTTTCTTCGAATGCAGCAGCTCTTGTCTTTTTTCTCCAGATCAAACCCTTTCATGGTGAACAGCAATCCTGAATTAACACACGTTTCTCTGCTATACAGTCACACTCCTCTCAGATATATACACACACACCCACTCACACACTGCCCTTTAACTTCAACTTCCTTATCCCTCCCAAAAGAGCAAGCAGCTGTGATTGGGTATCTTGAAGTTCCAGATGTGTAAACTATACACACTCACGCTCATTCATCAAAATCTGCTTGCAGAATTTGCATATTAGGGAACAGCAATTTGGGAGATTACAGAAACGGCACAGTTAAAAAGTAAAAAAAAAATGAGTAAAGAGTAGACTAACAGAAGTGACATGCACACAGGAGCACTGTAATTTATACCATGTTAAGTCACCAGTCTGTGCTGGTTAATCAGCAATTTAAAGGAGTGCAGGAGAGAACAATATAGGAGAAAATACTGAGTTGGCAATAATGACTTAAAATAGGAGAGTAGCAAGTGTATGAACTTGTTTCTGGTATAGAGCATAATTCTTGTATTAGTATATATTAGGAACGCTGACTGGCATTGTAGAATGTGTGTTTTCCTTATCCCTACACAGTGTGGAAAACAATTGGGTGGTTTTAGCCTAAAGTGGTTAAAGTACTGGAAAAAGAAAGGTCACTGGTTCAAGCCACATCATTGGAATGTTACCACTGTTGGACCAGAGCAGGGCCCATAACCCTGTTTTTTTTTATTATGTTCAGTCACAACTGCAGTTTACTTTTAACAAAAGTGCCTGCTAAATGCTACGGAAGTAAATTAATTTCCTATCATAAACCTTTACTATATTTAACAATTCTGTTTATTTCAATGTCTGGCATTTATAAGTACTTAAGGCTAAAAACTTTTTTTTTTTGAAAAACATGCTAAATCTAATCTGATGCAAACATGTTTTCACTGACTTGTATTGTTGCCTTTTGACAAAAGGTTACTGACACAGCTAAAACGGCTGAAAGTTACATAAATTAATCTGGACAGAGAGACTGAGATCAAACATCAAACCATGACTTAATTTACTGAGTGGCACTCACTCTGCTAGCTGAACTATTGTCAGGATGAACTTGTTTTGGTGCTTTTTAAATTGCATGTAACCACTAGGGCTGAAACGATTCGTCGAATAACTTGAGTTAGTCGATTACAAAAATTTGCATTGAGGAATCCTTTAATCCACACGACTATATTTCAGCAATGATAGTGGAGTAGTTTGCCATTGCTTTCTCCACCCCTCCCCATTTATCCGGGCTTGGGACCGGCG
>JAYDZG010000039.1:19591141-19604738 GCA_034509265.1 Microcambeva bendego
GAATATAATTCATTTTTAAATGTCAGTTGTTACTTGCAAATGATTACTCTTTAAATCTACGTCCTCCACCTGGCTTTAGGTTGTGTGATTTATGTACCTCCAAACAGGGATCCTCTCCAGGTCTTTCCAGAAATGAGCTGAATTGGCCTGGCAGAAAAGTCAGCAAGGTCTGTCCAGCCTACAAGGGTACTGACCCCCCAACCTTTAACACATGACTCCAGAGCACTTCTCTTCACAGATACAAGATTTCCTCATGCAGAATCATGGCATATAGATAACTATTAACAATTACAATCAAACAGCTTACCATGACAGCCACGTTGCCCACACACTCCAGTGAGAAGTCCACCCCTCCGTTAGTCATTTCAATCAGGACCTCACTGATTGGCTTTTTATGGGATTTAGGGTTCACAAACTCAGTGGCACCGAAGACCTTGGCCTTTTCAAACTTTTTTTCATTTATGTCCACAGCGATGATCCTGGAGGCTCCTGCATTCTTGCAGCCCATGACTGCAGCAAGGCCTACTGCACCCAGTCCGAACACTGCACACACTGAGCCTGGCTCTACCTGTACCCATGACCAGTCACAAACACACACAGAATTAGACTCATACCGACTACAAACACTTTGTGTTTAGGCACTAAAATAACTTTATCAGTTAATTTTAAAAATATAGTAGAATAAATTAATGTTTTTTAGTTGATTCTAATAAATTCTGATACACTTACACCATCTGGTCAAAATAATGTGGACATGCCTCTTTATTACTGTTCCAGAATGACTGCAGAATGTAAGGTCAATACAGTCCTGGTTTGATGAGTGAATTAGAGAAGAAGAACTCCAATTACCTGGACAGAGCCCTGGCCTAAGTACTATTAAATATTTTGGGATGAGTTGAAATGTCGGTTGTGAGCCAGACATCAGTTCACTGTCTTGGACCACTTATCCTAATGAGGTGAGCCAGAAATTTTCCTTCCAAAATGCTTTTTTTGCTCAATGCGTAGGGGTGTAACAATGCAATTCACAATATTGGGTTCACCGTATGATTTTAATGAATTTAAGACAAATTTTGACCAAGTCAGACAAAGTTTTATTTTATTATTCATTTTATTTTTTATTAAAAAAAGAACAAAATAAAATACTGTATTTGAGATCATGTACTAATAATGCATGCCCTTTTATTTTTAAGGTAGGTACATGCTAAATAATGCTGGTTTGACTTTTTGTGTAAAAATGGGCCAGTGCCCTCTGCTGTAAAGTAAATATCGAATATGAATTGAATATGAATATATTGAATATTAATAGCGATCAATCCCATGTGTCCTATGATCATTTGTTACATCTAAATGTTTGATTGTATACAGTCTTCCCAAAAGAGTGACATAGTTGGTTCACTCTAGTTTTCTAATATCTTGCTATTTCTCATTTTTTGAGAGTGGCACATTAATGGATCATCTTTATGGATCGCACAACACAGCAAGTTAAATAGTTTATCACTTTGTCAAGGTTATCACAACTATAACAGACTTTCCACAAAATTGACTTGATGAATCTTTAAAATCCCTTAATGAATTCCACTTCAAAGGCTTAACTCAGTTCATTATAAAGAAGTAGAGAACATGTAAGGGCATTATAGTCTAGGTCAGGCTTGTCAAGTCAACAAGGTAAAAAAGAAATCATTTCACTGACACCAAATGTCACTCTTAAGTGAAGAAATCAAGGACCAGGACTGCAAGCAATATTCATAGTCTATGAAAAAATAACAGTAATGAAACCTTTGTGATCCAGCTTCAGTGCTGCTCATACCTTGGCAGTGTTGATTGCTGCTCCATATCCAGTGGAAATTCCACAGCCGAGCAGGCAAACACGGTCAAGTCGGGCATCATCATGGATCTTTGCTACAGCAATCTGATTTATGACTGTATACTCAGAGAAGGTGCTGGTGCCCATAAATTGCAGGATTGGGCGCCCACGACAGGACATGCGTGTGGTGGTATCTGACATCTGAGTATAGCGATCAACGGACCTGAAAACGTTTTAGCAGCTTTACAAAACTGCAGTAATTCACAATTCATTTTGTTAGATCTTGCAGTCAGTCAGGATTAAATTGTGCTGGCAAAACTTAGTTTTTTGTGATTGTGCTTAGGCGCCGGATCTTGATCAAGATTCACATGAATAATTAATGTGAAATTCTTACCAGCCATGCTCACACTGGTTTGTCTTTGGATTCCTACAAAACCTGCATTCTTTGCACTGAGAGATGAAAAGGGGAATGACCTTATCACCTGCAAAGTATTAACAAACTCAGGCTGGCATATGAAGTATACATGGAAAGAAACAGTAGTTAATGTGGTTGATGTTGAGACCTGGTTTGAACTCAGTAACTCCAGGTCCGATGCTCTCCACCAATCCAGCCCCCTCGTGACCAAGCACAGTAGGAAAGCCGTCCTTATGTTTTCCCTCAAACAAATGATACAGGTCGGTGTGACACACAGCTGTAGCGATAACCTATAGCCCAGAACAGAATCAGAATGCTCAGTAAACATTCTGGCAAAACTCCTAACACAGAAAAATTATTATACTTGTTTTATTTAAACACATGAATTAACAATTTACAGTCAAGTTTCAATGTGTGATGCATCTCTTTTTGCCCTTTCATAGATGAGCCTAATTCTTTTGTCAAAGACCTGTTTAAGTGAACCACTTAAGGCCTAGGTCTTTAGAATCCTACAATAAAAATACTGTTACTACCAACGAAGATTGGACTTCCTTTAAAATTCAATTCAAATGTACAATGTGCAGTGCTAATGAAGGTTAAACAAAAATAATCAGAAGCAGCATAATACCAGTGGAAGCTTATATAAGTTCCTAAAATCTTTAAGTGTTATTACTAATCTGTTTATTTGGTAAAAGAAATAGTTTAACATTTAAAGCTCTTATGTTATTAAAGACACTCCCACCATGAATGCCTTTATTGTCATTGCACAGTGAACAATGAAATTTAGCAGCTATCCAATGGAGCTTACAGAGATAATAATTAAACATAGGGGAAAACACATATACAGATACACATATGGAAGTATATAATATATAAATTTGTCTTTATGCTGATCTTGCTTGTGACTCATTTTTGTAACCTGGACAAGAAAAAATACATATTTGGTAAATAAATAATTAAAGAAATCCAGGTAATCAAGACAGAAATGTTTTTGCATTTTTTTTATTGGGGGAAATACCAATACCTTGATTCTGATTTCATTCTTTTGGGGTGGAGCCACTTCAATGTCTTCTATCTTCAGTGGAACGTTAGGCTCCCAAGCAACTGCGGCCCGACATTTAATAACCTGAAAAAAAAAACACACACACACACACACACACACAAGTTTTGCTACTTATGAGAATAGTGCTGAATGGTTAGATCTGCAGATCCACAGATCTCTGACTAATCCTCATCTGTTGTAATCATTTAAATGTTGAGCAATGTTTGTCTACAGATCAGGGAAAAATGGATTAAACAACCTGAGTAACTGTTACAATAAATTAATATAAATGCTTCTATAAAAGTTCTGTCAGTTGCTTATGGGACTCCAGTCTGCATGTAGTAAAGGTGGAGTTTCAGCTGAATTGTCACCATATTAGATTTTAAATGATTGAACCTTCTTTGGTTTTTAGTTGTAGTTAATAATAGTTAAAAACAACACAATACCCAATTAAGCAGAAAAAAATGAAGCTAAGTTGAAATCATAATTTTCAAACAATTAGTTTAAGAAAAGAAAATACTAATGGTGTAATAAACCTTCAAAAAGTAAAAAAAAAAATTAAAGTGAAATAAAATAAATGTTTATTTATGTACAATTCAGCTGGTTCAGCTGGTAAGATTTAATGCAATACATAAACACCATAAAGGTAATACAGACTCCCAAAATGCTCCTGAAAAAAACATTAAATAACAGTTAAATGTGGAAAAACAAACTTTAAGCTTAAGCATTCCAGTACAAATGTTTGGATAATCTGAATTGAAAATAATTTTGGGAAAGGATACATGAATGATGCCTAAAATAATGTTGCTTGTGCAGCGCTAACTTTATAAGATGTGCGACTATTCCAATAAGACTAAACAAGCTAAATAAATAACTTTTTGGTCTAAAATGTTTGGACTTTGTTATTAAATACAGTTTAATGTCTGTGAAATACACTAGCCCACTACTATTGAGCTCTAGTGAGCAGGACTTTTAAACAGAAAATGGAGAGATACATACCTTTCCTGGAGTGGCCATGTCTTATTGCTGTCAACTGCAAAGAGAATCAACTAAATATTCACCCCTTATTTATATACTCATCCCCCAAAATCTGGATACAGACGCACCCCCTTCTCTCTCTTTTTAGGGAGGAGCAGGGGACTTTAAGAGGGCAGGCTAACATATCATACAGAGAAGTTATCACGAGTGAGCCTCGTTAACTGGAAAGTTATTCTGAGATATTTACTGAAAAATGAACAGATGTTAAACTTAAGTTGGAGTCTTGCCACCACCTTGAAATGTTTAATAAAGTGGACAAACTGCTAGATATGTTTCAACAGTGCAAGGCCTGGTTCATAGTAACTTCGCAAGTCCTTTATTTCAGCTCTGGTTTTTTTAGTGGCCTTTTTTCCGTTGTTTTACGTCCACAAGAAGCCAAAGTTTTTAGTTAAATTCTGTGGACAACTGACCATGAGCTTGTTGGAGTTCAATTTTATAGACAGACACAAAAACATGCTAGCTCACCTGATTGAAATTTCTCATTGGTTTTGGTTGGTTCATTACAATTGCCTGGTTTTATACAGGATAGGAAAGATAGGGACATTGAGGAATAATGTGATCAGGGTGTGGCTCTCCATGCACAAAGCTAATGCGAAGATGAATTTGCCTCGTACAGGGAAAAAGATGTAGTCGGCTACTGCAGACATGTCAGAGGGAGAGTGTGCCAGTCTCACTCTTCTCAATTAGGATGGAGATTGGCATAAGTAGAGCGAAAGCATAACACAGTTGGGTAAATCTGGATGCACTACATGAGCAGAAAAACGGGGAAAATGCAAAATATAATTAATACATTTTAATTGATGAACCTAATAGTAATGTGTCTTGTACTTCTCATCGTGCTGTGTAAAAGCTGGGATTTTTATATAATCGTCACATTAAGATAGCTAGTGTTTGATCAGTATACGCAATCTTATTATATGTCAGGTAACTTTTGGTATGTAGTTCATGCACTAGAAAATACAACTGCTGACTTGGATATTAAGTCTTTTGAGATTATTGTATTTTATTTGCTTTTTAAATAAATGTGCAAATACAAAGTATACCAAGGTTGCTCAAACCTTTGAGTTACAATTAGCCATGCTGAGTTTCTATTATAAAACTAATCACTGCAAATATTTTACATGTGCCCATTCCACTATCTTGGATTAAGAAGCCCAACTTGCCAATAACACAAACCCCTGATCTCTCTTAATGAGTGGTTACTACCTATGCTGTGAAGGTTTTGTTGTGTCACAGATTAAGTGAGGTGGAGCGAATTTGGGGTTTGAATAGAAAATCCACAGATGCATGTAGAAACCATGCTAAGCTCAAAGTCATTATCTGTCTCTTTGACATTAGCCATGCATTGAGAAATGGTTTCTTACCTGACACTGATTCAGGTAACAACAAAACCCTGCCGGGAGGTATAACATTAATCATTTTTTTTATTATGTAACTGCATTTCATTATAACTGTAGGCCAGATAAAATGTATTAATATTTATATCTTGAAGCAATGAATCCATATTTTGTATAATGCATCCAACAAGCCATCATATTCTACTATGATTATGTAAGTCATGGCAGTTTAAAGGCAATTTATTTTAAAAGCAATGTGCAAATTGAAATGTAATTGAGTAGATTAAGTACCTGTTGATGTTGATGCTGTATTGATGGAAGATTGTGCCTACTTGTGTGGGTGTGAATTTTTTGAACGACACTGGACCAAGTAAATAACTGATCATAGGACAAATGAAACTCTTGATCTGTTTTTGAAAGTGTTTACAGTATTTTCTAAAGCTTTCTGACTCTAATGACAGAAGATGGAAGGGATCACCACAATAGATACCAGATTTGGTTCAGTTTTATGCCGGATTCCCTTTTGACATGTCCCTTCTAATTTTATTTGGACTATCTGGAGTTTCTCCTCCCTGACATTAGCCAATCAAGTTAATGTAGAAGTCCAGCTGGACAATAACTCCTGATCACGAGAGTTTAATGAATGTGGGCTAGTGTACTTTCCAGACATTAAATAACAATTGCAATAAGCACTTGGGGTGTTCTCTGCAGTGGTCAGTATCTATTAAAAGCGGCCCAAGGAAGGGACAGTGGTATACCGGTGACAGGGTCATGGGCGGCCAAGTCACGATTATGCATGTGGGAACAGACGAGTTACTGTAGTACAAAGTTAATACTGGTTCCGAATGAAAGGTGTCAGAAAACACAGTACATCACAGTTTGTTGTGAATGGGGCAGCAAAAGGGGGACAAACACAATATTGTTGGAAGGTGGTCATAATTTGCCTGATCGATGTTAAGCTCTTGCACATATACACAGACAATTACACTGCAATTATAAGTAAAGATTGACATTCTCAGTGCATCCCATGAATTAATAAAAACATGTTTTATGTATTAACACCAGCATTATGGAAAATATCAGTGATCTGGTTGGATTATATCAGGGGTGTCAAACTCGGGTCAGGTGCCAAATTTGGCCCACAGTGTAATGATATTTGGCCCATGAGAAAATACCAAATATTTACTAGAGCTGGCCCGCCGGCAAACACAGTAGATCAGAGTGTAGCAAACTGAGGTTGAATGTTTTATTTATGCACTTCTCATATGTACCTCAAGGCATGGACTTGAATGGTTGGATTTTCAGGAAGGAAATTTTAACTATTATTGTAAACCTGTGAAAAAGGATAGCATTGAAATTTAACTCAAAAGGCTACAAATAGAGAATGGGGATTTTTTAATTATTTTATTTTTATAGTATTAATATGTGCTTGTTCCAGAGTCAATGTTTAAGCAAAAGTTAAGTTTGTTTCCATATGAAAAAGGTTCATCGTTATATCAGATGAGAAGTATAAACTTCCTCAACTGTAGAAAATATTATATTTGCACAGATTTACATTGAGCATCATACATTCCTGCAATCAACACTAATCAATAAATGTTTGTTTGGACAGTTTTTTCAGTGTAAAACACAATGAGATCAGAATAATGAGGTTAATGGGGACACAACTGCTTCTAGCAATGTTTCCTCAATTTCCTTTGGGAATATTATCCAATGTATTTTCAGTTATTGCCCTGTCATGGAAAGATCACATGCAATTAAACTTCCATTAGTGTTAGTCCTCATGCAGTAGTTAAATGCAAAGATAAGAAAAACATCTAAACATTAAAAAGTCCACTTAATAAATCCACTCATGCTTAGATACATGAACGTATTCATCAAAAAGACCAATTATGGTAAAATAATAATGATAATACTAATTAAGAGAACCAGGAGGTGCACATGTATTTCAGCTGATGAAAAGATACATATACTTGACTTTTAAATATTACATAAAATCTTTCAAATCTGCTGTACAACACACTGCTGGATTATTCATTTGTTAAGAAGAAAGGTCTATAAAGTAATTTAACATGAATAGCCTCCTAATTCATTATTACTGATTATGATTAGCATTCAATTTGTCTGTGTCCAAATAAAAAGAGCTTTACATGAACGTAACCTTTTCTATTAACTTTACAAACAGTAAGAAATCTGTGTAGGTTGTACCTTTATTTTCTAAAAGTTGAACAAAATTTAATATTTTGATTGAAACAAGATTAGAAGAGTGCGTGAACGCTGTTCAGATGGCACAATGGTAAAATCACATGCTAGTGCACCAAAGCTGGGATCTTCAATACAAATCATCGAGTCTCAGCTCTGCCTGGCAGCTGGGTTGAGCAGCAATTAGTCGCCTGTTGTTTATATAGGGGTGGGATCTCGCTCCCTTAGGGCTGATGCGACTGCACGAAGACAGAGAAAGTGTGTGCTGATCAGGGTCTGTCTTTCAACACACAGTGCTGAAAGTGGGTTAGCTTCATTCTCCTCAGTGAACAAGACACAATCCAGGAATAAAAGGATGATGCTTTATATGCAAACCAGTATATATTTGAATTGTTCACTGATTTTGCTTTGGTTTGTTTGTTTTCTCCTTGTGCTACCCAAGCAACATACATCTCTGTGTGTCAGGCTTATGATCAGATACTAGGTCTAGTTCCTAAACTGAAACACCTATGTTTATCTTGCTTCAGTGTCAAATTCACAAATTCATTCGCAATCGGCTCATTGCAGCGTTCAAACAGTCGTATTCTGTGCATAAGGCGTCGACTTGACCATGATAATCAGGTAATCAAAAGTCTAAAATTGCATGGTGTCTAACAACTTTAATTTAAAATGGAATCTGAGTCACTAAACAAACCAAAACAAAGCAGACAATTACAATTAAAAATGCATCACATTCCACAATAAAACTACAGATTGTAAATATTGAATGTTTTAACTAAAATCTACAGTAGTGTGATTTAATATCTACCACAATAAAGAAGTTTAATTATATCACCCAGCTCTAACATGAATAGTTTAATTGTTTATTGGGATTTTAATGTCATGTTTTACACTTTTGGTTACATTCATGACAGCATCACGGGAGATATTCATTACACAAGATTCATTAGTACACAAGTTTTTATCAAAAACAGTCCTGGACAATTTTGTATATTTAATTCACCTCAGTTGCATGTTTTTGGACTGTGGGAAGAAACCGGAGCACCCGGAGTAAACCAACGCAGACGCAGGAAGAACATGCAAACTCCACTACCATGGATAGTAAATTATTTATTGAGAAGTCATGACATTATTAATACATTATTGTATTTAAAATAGTATTATTCCTACTAAAGTGCATTTGATTTAACATCCATGCTTGGTTAAAAATGTTTTCAATCAAGTTAATACATATTTATATGTAAGCAAAGCATGCATGTTAAAAGCACCTTAATTAGTGCATAGATCATTAAAACTTGCTTTTTTATCATTTCATACCCGTCAGTTCCAGCCTGAAACAGTTTCAGTGCATTTAAAACTCATGTTCAGTCCTTTCTCCCACCACTCTGCATTAGAAAATGCCACGTATACTTTTCCTGAAACTCACAAATTTTCAACCAGCACAACTGCATCACATCTTAGGATTGAATACTTTTGCAAGGCACTGCATTCAGTCATTAAATGTCAGAAAAAGGACAAGCACTAAAATCACAATCAAATTGCTGATAAGTAGTGCGTCGGGGCAATACAAAAAGAACCTTGATCTGTTCGTCTATATCTATTTTTGCTTTAGGACTGGCACTTATGAGCTTGTCCTTCGAGATTCTTTCCCTCTAGGCAGTTACTTCTGAATATAAATAATCACAATGCAGAGAGTTCCAACAAGACCTAGGGCCTGGATGCCGAGGAACCAAAGAAGCAGCCAGAAGAAAAAAACAACCACAGGCTCGACAATCTTCTCCCCGAAGTAGAGCTGTGTAAATCCGATACCCCTCAGACACTTATTAATCATGCCAAACAGAGTACCCAGCCTTTCACAGTCATCCACCTGCGGGACCTCTGGTGACGCTCCGACCTGAAGCTTAGACTCAATAGTGGTACCTGGAGGCCGTGCTCTTCCTCTGATGTCATTCTGAGAAGAAACAAAAGCGTTTTATTTACTGAGCGCTATAAGATCATGTAAATTAGTTTGAAATGTATCTTTATGTAGAGTGAACCCCCATCCTGTAAGAATGTAAGACAAAGATAAGGTGTAATTACACATGTTCGCTAAGTTTAGAGGACTAAGTTAAGTTAATCATAAATGACTTTGACAACAAAAAAAACTTACTACATTTACTTTTGAGATATTTTATGAGATAATTCACTTAGTTTGTTTTAATAAACATACAAATCTACTTGACTTTTTTTCCAAGTAGGGTCAGGGGCATTTAAAATAATGATGTGATACCAAAAAAGTAAAAGAAAAAAGAAGAAAAAAAAACTAATAAAAATAACAATATCTGATACGAAAGTTTGGAATGAATGCTGCATTTTTAGTATTATTAGCACTCTCCATACTGTCCAAGCTTTTTAAATTTAAGGTTGTATATTTTTATACAAACATAATACGCAGTGAGAGCCATGTTTGGTGCATTTAAGGTCAATAGGGAAGTAGGGAAGTAGTTATCTGTAGTAAATTAAGGGCTCCTTGACTTTCTTCTATTTGTTGTTCACTATACATTCCATCCATTCAAAGTCATGTATTTATGTATTTTATTTATGTATAGAATTTTAGCGTCATGTGTTAACACCCTTTGGTAAAATGGTACTCGTTACACAGGATTCATCAGGTCACAAGGTTAAATCACACACATTCCCGGGTAATTTGAATATCCAATTCAACTCACTTGCATGTTTTGGACAGTGGAGAAAAACAAACCACCCGGAGGAAACCCACACGGACATTGGGAGAACATGCAAAGTCCACACACAAAGGACCCACAACGCTTCACAAGGGGATCAAACCTAGGACCTTCTAGTTGTAAGGCGACAGTGCTACCCACTGTGCCACCCTGAAACATTGTAAGACAAAATGATAGGAAATAATGGTCCTGTACACACATGTTGAAGCAGGTGTGTAATATGATTTGACTATAGCAGTATATGGCATGTCTTTTATTACATAATTATATGAGGTGGGACTATTAAGTACAATCCTGGAGTTGTAAACGAAACCATAACTGTAAACTATTCAAAGGTGAAAGGTTTAAGTTACTTGTTTACCTGACTTACAGCTCAACAGTGAAAAGATGAAAAACAGGCAAATGTCTGTTAAACTGAAGTATTTGCATGCTGGGCAGACAGATCCTGCCATGTCAGCATGGATGTTTACATAACAAGCAGAATGAGTTTTAGTTTGAACAAAGAAATTATGTATAATATTATAAAGGGTGTATGTCATAAAAACAGGCCTCACAGTTAGTGTATGATTATAAAAACTTACCTGATTAATAAATCTCCCTGTGTTTCTGCATTGGTGCATGCTGTCACCAGCAGCCCCCCGTAAATCACAAGCAGTGATCACTTCAGCATCGCTCCCTCTCGCCACACGATTATCCATTTTGTCATCGAAGTCTAAAGTTTAAAAATATATTTACAGCTGCTTTTAAAACAGAAATGCAAACGTGCGCCTTGTTGGAATCGCTTCCGGTCTAGTCTGTCAAACACGGGACTTGTGACGTCATCGAAGTGTTTCGCTTGCACAATTTCGTGACGTATGTCTGCTTTAAACGGCGAAGGGAAAAATGGTTTTTTTTATTTTATTTTTTATTTTATTTGGGTTATTCTATGTATAAAAATATATAGAATGATGATTTGGGGTGCCACTGTGACGTGATTAGCACTGTCAACCCACAGCAAGAAGGTTTTCAGTCTGAGTGACGTTCACAGGGTCTCCGTGTCAGTGTGGAACATTCTGGGTTCACAATACTTGAAATTGAAGACACATTATTTGTTATTAACTGTACAAAGTTTCCTTTTACTGTTTTATGTTTGAAAAATGAAGAACAGAAAAAGTATCTGTAATTATATTTTATTAATTTAAATTAATTATTTCATTATTTCATTTGTTATTTCAAGAGCTTGCAAGCAATCTCGAAACGTGTTCATTTTCCGTGTTAAAACACAGCGCCCCCTGTTGTTTAAAGTGAATATCGGTTAATCTTAAAAGCTTTATTGACATGATTCCCCAAATGAACCCGATTAAAACCTTTCGGTGGACTGAATGTGACATTTTCTAAACATTTGAATGCACATGTTCAACTGTTCAATGTTTAAGTATTCTTAACAGCACAGTCCTAGTTTTATCTTCATGGACGACAATGCTCCAGCTCATCGAGCTTGCATCATTAGGGAAGGGCTGCTGAGGACTTGGGTACCTCAAATGGAGTGACCTCCAGACTTTCTCCAGGCCTGACTCCCATAGAAAACCTATGGGATCAGCGGAGTCATCATGCTTGAACCTCTGTACCCCAGACCTCAATGACCTGAGGGCTGACTTTTAAAAAGAGTGGGATGCCATGCTTCAGCAGACAATAAGTCGACTTGTGAACAGTATGAGACATCGTCGTCATGTAATTATTTCTCAAGGACACACGACACATCTGTTGGGATATACTCATCACTGTTGTTGGCTTTTGTTTCAATAAAGTCTTTGAGATGAGAAAATCACAATTGCATGCTTCAACTTAAGTGCCTTAAGCCTTAACTTAAGTTCAAATATTCAATAAAACAAAATGAGAATGTCCATCAACACATACAGTAAACAATGAACCAGTTTGTATTAAACCACAACAGAGATTTATATGCAGAAATAAAGCTGTGAATGTTTGTAGTATTTAGAATTTTTAAACAGTGAATCTAACTTTGGGTAAACTCTCACTTCAGCAGAACTGGCTTTGACCAATCGGGACGTCCAAAAAAGCATACTCATATACTACACAGTGCGCCAAAACAGTATGGTACCTTCATGTGAGCATACCACGCAGTACACTAGTATGCACTTTCAGTCATAGCCTGAATGTTCCATATGAGGCCTCTGTGATCAAGTCATGGAAAATGGCGACCGTAGAGCCGGTGAGTAAATGCGTTTATATTAAGAGTAGTTTTTATTACAAATTATCAATCGCTGATTGGTTGCGGGGTAAAAATACGACTCAAGACGGATTAACTTCAGAATAAACTCAGATTAAGAGCTACAATACACGTTGATCAACTTGATCGTCCTGTTTGAATGGATGATCTTTTAAGTTACTTAGAGCTGTATAACATGTTGGACTGACACTAGTGTATCCGGTTTGTTTTGAGAATTGGCGGAACCGTAGAAGCTTGCTAAAGCTAAACGCTATTTCACGTGTTTCCTTTTATGTTATATTTAGCGGTTTATAAATATGGTAGCATTATATGTATGTGGTGTTGTGTTAGTGTATGTTGTTCTTTAAAGGGGTGTTGTTTATATCCAGTTATAAAGACGCATTATGAAATAGTTAGCTAGCGAGCTAGTTGAGTTGTTTCAAGTTCTTTATGTTCTTCTACATGTTGACTTATTTTTACATTTATTTCATTAAAGAAATGAAAAACATATTTAGAGTTTTAAGGTGATCTGAAAGCTTTGAGTGGCATTTACTCTTATAGTCTTCTGCCACGACATCCAGGTTAGCTCGCTACGTTTTAAAAACTTAGCTACACTTCCATTAGTCATCATATATAAATAAACATAGCATCACTTCCTAATGATTTTAGTTTTGCGCTGAAGTAAATCATCAATCAAAACAACGTGTTCTGGTTTAAAGTTTGATTTCAGCTGTTGATTTGCATATTTATTGAAATATAAATACGTTCAAATTCAATTCGGTGACTGAGTTATTAAACCTCCTTTTTTGTTCATTTATTGTATTTTA
>JAYDZG010000039.1:19684138-19694190 GCA_034509265.1 Microcambeva bendego
GACATGGAAACACACACACACACACAGATACCTGCATACATGTACACACACACAGAGATACCTGCATACAGACACACACACACACACACACACAGATAGACATAGAAACACACTGATAGACAGACACAGATACCTGCATACAGACACACACGCACACACACACAGAGATACCTGCATACAGACACACACACACACACACACACACACACACACAGATAGACATAGAAACACACAGATAGACAGACACAGATACCTGCATACAGACACACACACAGATATACGGAAACACATCCAGACATAGATACATTCACACACACACACACACACACACACACAAACTCACATGCACACACATTAACCCCCAAAATGATTAAAAACAAACATTAGACTAAAATCCCGGAGCTTTAGAGCATCAGTCCTCCCATTCGTCCCTCTGTAGTAAATCCTGTTCTGACTTTCCTCCGCTTGTATATTTACTTACGGTCCTGTTTTTCCTCCCGCTACATCTTTAACGCTTCAACAGTTTCTCTTTTCTTCTTTTTCTTTTCTCTTCCTATCCGAGTCTCGGCCGTCTGGGGAATCCCCTTTCGATGACGGAACCTGCACATTTATTTTAGACAGCTGCACCTCTGACAGCCTATCATTAGCTGCAAATCCTCCAGCGATGGCCCGTTCCCACATGAGCCAAACAGATTGCAGAATATTTAAAAATTACACCAAATAATTAAGGATTAACTTTGTCTCTGGGTAAGAAGAAGAACATAAGTCAGGAGTTTTCAATCCTCCTGCTGCAATTCATCAATGTCAGCTGCAGAAGAAAAAAAAGAACCAAGATCTTTCTCATAACCGGCGGGGTTCGGGAAACGTGAAATGAAATCGTAGATTTTATTTTTTTTGGTTTGTTTTATGGCTCGGGATTCATAAATCACGTAGAATCCTTGGCATAAATGAAGAGAAATAAATACCACTCCACAAATAAATAAATAAATAAATAAATAAATACATTTAGCATGAAGAAAGAATGAAGTTACGTTTTCAGTCTTGCAGTTGCTGAGTGGTTTTATATTTATAATTTTGTCTTCTCAATGTACTCGATGTATCGTCGATCCATGAAGTATCTCGGCAATGATAGTGGAGTAGTTAGCCATTGCTTTCTCCACGCCTCCCTATTTATCTGGGCTTGCGAACGGCGTGCAGCTGTTTCTAGTTACACGGCTGGGTAAACCTACAGGACGATTCAGTGTCTCCGATTAACCTGGTAGCATGTCTTTGGACTGTCGGATGAAACCGGAGTACCCGGAGGAAACCCACACACGAGGAGAACATGCAAACTCCACACAGGAAGGACCCGAACCCCTCCACCTACAAAATCAAATCCAGGACCTTCTTTTGGTAAGACTGCGACCAACTGTATGAGGTGTAGTCACACAACAGTTTTAGAAGTTAAAAATAGCTTTTTTCCATAGACATGTTTTTCCCCTCAAACTGGCAAGAGAGGGTTACCAGAGGTGCCCTAAGTCACATTTTAATAAAATCCTTAAAATCAAGTAAGTCACAGATGGTAACATCCAGGCTTTCATACTGTTTTCCATAAATATAAACATAATTTAATATTCCAAACTAAAGATAGTAACTATAGCAATCAGCTGCAGTATCTAAAACCTAAATTTCTACAACCTGTGACCTAGTCAAGAAACAGCAGATGGACGCTCTACTTTGTACAGTTTTAGATACATGACCATGCCCAAATGTAATGTTTTATGGTTCAGTGGCTCACAGCAGCCTGGGTTCCACCTGTAGTTTGGATGGCCTTTGAATGTCTGTATGGGTTTCCTCCCACAGTCTAAAGAGATGGAAGTGGAAGTGAATTGTAGATATAATAAAATTGTTCACAACTATTTAATATAAACGTGACATTAAAATCCTAATAAATGAATATGGTAGAGAAAATCTGATAGGGCAGGTTTTGTAACTAGGGAGCTGAGGACCCTTTATGTAGCCCATGAGCCTAAAGGGGGGCCCAGTTGCATTTCATTGAGCAAGATGAAAAAGAATCCTACATGATGGGACAGGAAAGTCACTACGCTATTGAATTATGACATATTGCCTATGTTGGGTGTTGGACAATGGGCAAATATTCCATTTGCTCAGCACAAAAGTGTGAAGATCAATGGATGATAGATTAGAGTTCAGTTGTTTTATGCAGATCAAACATTGTCATCCTTCATGAAAGTGTAATATCCTAACCTATGTCAAATTGTTTTATTTAACACTGCGTAATCTAAAAGAAAAAAAAGTGAGAATTGCTGTGGGTTCATTAAGGTGAAGTGGAAAACGATGAGTTTACTGACCTTTAAGTTTTGATGGCCTTTAAGCTCCAGTGGATTAACGAGAATTTTATAGGTGCTTTTTGGCACAAGTTATCAAGTTTTTTTTATATAGCAGCTATTCAAACTTGAGAAAACTGTAAAAGGTATGGTCGATGAAGCCAGTGGATCTGGAAATGTAAGATGATCCTTCTGACTTAACTACATTGTTACATCAGTAAGAAAGCAGGAAAGAAAAACAATAAATACAACTAAGTGAAAGAAATGTGCACAGTGCATAGGTTACGCTAAGATATTCCTTATATTTTCCTTATATTATGTGTTATTATTGGAAACCCCTGCATAAAAGATGGCAGACGCTACCACAGTGTCATAAAATGATCTAAGCAGCCGTCAGCACAAACTAAATGATCTCTTCCTTTACAGAACATCTGAGTTGCTATCCCAGTCCAGTTTGTTATTGAGGTGAACACTCAGGTACTTCATCATCTCAATGTTCAAGCCTCGCACACAGATGTGGTGTGATGTGACCCTTTTCTGAAATCGATCACCAGTTTCTTGGTCTTACTGTTGTTAACGTGAAGCACATTTTTCTCACACTAGGCAACAAGTCCTGGATGACCCGTCTATATTCCAGCTCGTTCACTTGAGTTTTTTCCAATGTATAATGCTGGAAATGGTGTTTGTGTTTTTTGTTTGTGCAGGATTTCCCACAAGTGGCTGATAAAACACAATTACACAGAGCTAATGGTCGGTCTGGCATTTTTACATCTAACTGCTGCCTTGTAAGAGAGCCACTGAGGATATTTCAGGGAGACATCATGTCTGCTGGTTGCCCACCACAATCTCCGTCTGTGGCTAAAACAGAAGTAGCATTGGAAGGATTGTGCCCACTCCTTGCTGCCACCTTTGCCTACTGGGACAATATCCTGGGGCCCCGTGTGTGGCACATCTGGTCCCCCAAGGAACAAGGCTCGTTGGTCCTCAGCGATGATGAGGTGACCTTTCTGGCAAATCACACGCTGAACGGCGAGATACTGCGGAGTGCCGAGTGCGGGGCTGTAGATGTGAAGTTCTTTGTCCTGGCAGAGAAAGGTGTGATAATCGTATCACTGATTTTTGATGGAGAGCTGAAAGGTGACAAAAATACCTGTGCACTGTCTATCATACTGCCACAATCAGAGCTGGACTTCTACCTGCCGTTGCACAAAGTGTGTGTGGAGAGGCTCAAGCATGTTGTCCGAAAGGGCCGCATCTATATGCAGAAGGTCTGTAGTCTTACTCAATATAAATTCCTAAGCTTATATTTTTACTCATCCCCTCCAGAAACTAGGTTTGTCAAGTTAACAATATATTTTAGCGCACAATTTGAGTCGGCCAGGCGTGCAGTGCAGTAAATGCTTTCACTGCGTTTGTGTGCTTTGCTTAACCCAAGTATGAGGCTGCAAAAAAGTAACAAATATCTCTGACATAAGAGTTGTGATGTAAAGACGAACTCTATCCACGGTGCAATACGATTCCCAATACTGCTTTTATTTTATTCAAACAAATTATGACAACTTTATTATATCTCATTAGAAAACAAATGTTTTAACTAAATGTAGGACAAACACTGTTGTGGGGTAGCAATGTCACCTCACAGCAAGAAGGTCCCTGGTTCGATCCCCGGGTGGGGCGATCCGGGTCCTTTCTGTGTGGAGTTTGCATGTTCTCCCCGTGTACATGTGGGTTTCCTCCGGGTACTCCACCCACAGTCCAAAAACATGCTTACAGGTGAATTGTTCTGTAGGTACCTGAGATGGTCTGGCCGGGGTGTTACCTTGTGCCTTGCCGTTGAAGAGCTGAGATAGGCTCCAGTCCCCCAGACCCTGATTAGGATAAGTGGTTAAAGAAAATGAACTGAACTGAAACACTGTTGTGGACAAAATACAAAATTGTACACGTTTTACTCAAAAAAGTTTAAAACATTTTCACTTAATTATATTATTACTGTTTTATTTTTTTAACCTGACCCAGTTAATTGACTTGAGAAAATCAAGGTCGGCTGTTATCACAATCTTCGATAGGGGAGACAGGAATGGCATCAGTGTTACAGTTGGTTTAAACATTTTTTCTTTTAATTAAAGCATTCAGTCTGCAACACTATCTGAAAAGTGAAAACACTGCTTTTAGCAAGTACACCTTTAGACTAGTTAAATAAGGTAGAACACTAAACGTTACTAAAAACTTTGATTTCATCCAGATCGATTTCTAGATTACTTTGTTTGAAGTGAGTTAATAGCAGTTTCAAACAAACCCTGTACTTTCATTTATGCTAGGGATGAAACGATACTCTCCACCCACAATGTGATACGATTCACGATACTAGGTTTTATTTATTTAAACAAAATGAAATGGAAGACCGGATTATAGATTCATTAAACCTGAATATGATTCGAATCATGTCTTGAGCGAATCGATTATTAAATGACTCGTGGTGCATCGTTACATTTGTAATATATACGGTGGTTTATTACACAAAACCTGATTATCATTTTGTTTAGTACACCCCTATGTTGAAGATATACGGAGCTGTAATCATCGTTCCTCTATTGAAACACAATTCTGAGGGAAAAGAAGTAGCGTAGGTTCCACAGTAGGTTTCACGATGAAGCATCACAGCTTTGTTTGTATTTTACAGCTATGCTTTCTGATCTGCTGTATGTGTGTGCTATGTGTACTGCAGGACAGTAGCATTATCGCTGTGCTAACATCTGAAATCATTCCCATCATGAAGCTTCTCTCCTCCATGAAAACACACAGTGTTCCAGAAGAAGTGCATGTAAGTTCCTTCTTTTCTTACTGCTTTACTATGTTCTGGAATATTAGACTCTAACATTATCTTTTACCACAGATTAAAGACACAGTACTGAACGATGATGATCTTGGAGACAGCTGTAGTGAAGACTTTTTGCACAAGTAAGTTAAACCAGGCTGTTGAGAAACATAGCTTCTGCTCAGTTGGCTTAAGGGTTGCCAGATTGGTTTTACTCCCTAAAAATATAGTCATATCCAATTACCCTGATTGCATCAATCTTTCCCTCAACTCATACTACCCTCTACTGCTGACTGATACACACACCCTCAGGCAGGGTGGATCTTTTTATCTGCCTGAGGCGAGTTCATATGTGCATCAGCTTTGTGTATGGAGAGACACACTCTCATCAACGCATCATCAATCGTCCCGCAGAGGTAATTGAATCAGTGATGAGGAGTCACTATCCGGCATTCCACCAAGTATTAAGAACAGCCGATCATTGGCGCCCATCCTGATGGCGAAGCTGAGATTCAAAACAATGTGTTCAAAATCTCAGCTCTGGTGTGCTACCCAAGTGCCATGGTTGCCAGAATTAGGTGTGCTAGTCAATATTTTTTTACCTAGATTTTACGAGGGATTTTATATTCTTTCAAATGGTGTGGGTGGAGTCATTTGTTTTTGAAATTCTTGATAAAGAGTCTTATAATTTGTAATGTAGAGAAAATGTTCTTTTCTTATATGTTTCAGAGCAATCAGCTCTCATCTACAGACATGTGGCTGCTCTGTTGTTGTTGGCAGCAACCCAGACAAAGTCAATAAGGTACACACTCATTAGCATGTGTGCGACTACACAGAAATAACTAGTAGTTTAAAGGGAATCTACATTTAACATATAACTCTTAAGGCTTTGCATAATACATTCAACAGCAATGCTGTCTGGGTTATAAAAGGGTAACAATCTTGATCTCTGTTAAGTTGTAGTCTTTAATTCTTTATTTAGCTGACTCGCCCTTCTCTTTCATTCATTCCACAGTTACTACACACACACACACACACACACACACACACACACACACACACTCATTTAGATGATGAGCTTGTGCAATATTATGTGCATATCAGCAGATTGCAGTTGGGCTATAACTTCTTTTTCAGTATAATTTCTTTTTACAATGTTTAAATGAAATTTTAAAATTCCCTAGCCTTCCAACACTCAGTTTAAAGTACAGTTGCTGCTAGCGTTTGTATAATGTTTATTAGTCAGAATATTCGAATATTTATTATAGTGCATTAGTCAAGGCAAATTGATTTGCTTAGTGCTATATATATTGTCTCAAAGCAAATATACACAATCGAGGACGGACAAATGAAAAATGCATGTTAAGCAAGCCTAGGAAGATGGTGGCAAAATTACAGGAAGACATCTTTAGAGGAACCAGACATCGGGAACCTTCCTCCTCCTTGCGTGGCCTGGTGGCTTAGAGAATATTAGTCCACTCATGAGAACAGGCCTTAAGCTTGGGTCTACATAAAAACATTCATGTCATTTAGTAGTTCTGACTGAAAACCACACATGCATTTTGGATCTATAGTCCATTCCCAGACTTACCTTAACCACTGAGCAAGCACTGCCACTAACCATTGGTCCTCCTTTTGCTGACAAAACATCCCTGCAACTGCGATGCACTGTATTCTGACATCTGTCAATCAGAACCGGCCGGGGCAGCACTATAGCTAAGGAAGTAGCACTGTCGCCTCATAGCAAGAAGCTCCTGGATTTGATTCCCAGGTGGGGTGCTCCAGTTTCCTCCCACAGTCCAAAGTGAGGTAAATTGGAGATAGAAAATTGTCCATGACTGTGTTGGATATAAACTTGTGAACTGATTAACCCGGTTGAATGACAGAAAATGATGAGAACGAGCATTAACATTAACAGCTATTTCAGCTACAGTAGTTCATTTGTTGGATCGAACCACACGGGCCAGCCTTTGCTCCCTATGTGCATCACAGAGCCTTGGCTGCTCATGACCCTGGTGCCAGTTTATAGCTGTTCCTTCATTGGACCACTTTTCATTCACCCCACTAGAGCTGCAGTTTTAGAGATCATCACAATTCGGCCTTTGTCAAACTCGCTCCAGTCCATTTTTCCTGCTTCTAACGTCCACTTTGAGAAGACCTTGTTCACTTGCTGTGTAATATATCCCACTCACTAATAAGTGTGAGATAATCAGTGTAATTCCATTCACCTGTCAGTGGTCATAATGTTATGCCTGGTAAAGCTCTCATTCATATTACGTGTGATTCCTAATAATGTTTCTTTATATGAACTGTCTTGTTTGGTTTTGGTACTGTAGATCGTGCTGACGCTGTCTTTGTTCCTCACTCCAAACGAGAGGAAGTGCTCACGGCAGTGTCGAGCAGACGTCTCCTTTCACTATGATACTGGCCTGTTTGTTCAGGGGCTGCTCAAGGTAAAAACACCTTCTCCTGCTGCTGGTCTACCTACCAAACATTTGTTATGGATGGTTTTTTATTATTGTGCTTTATAAAACAAAAAGAAAAGAAAATATTGTATTTCTACTATATGGTCCGGGCAAGCAGTAGCATAGTGATTAAGGTACGGGACTAGTAATCCAAAGGACGCCGGTTCAAACCTCACTACTGCCAGGTTGCTGTTGTTGGACCCTTGAGCAAGGCCCTTAACCCTCATTTCCTCAGAGTGTATACTGTAACTTATGTAAGTCGCTTTGGAGAAAGGCATCTGCTTAATGCCCTCTTGTATTTAAAGTGAATATCGATTCATCTTAAATGAATCACCAATTTACATTGTGCTCCATGTGAATCGATTCTTAACTGTTTCATGGTGAATCGTTATTATATATATTATAAAAACTATCATATAACAGTGATTTCTGCTGTAAAGATCATAAATATGACCACAAGGCATTGTAAAAATGAACACCCATTTGAAATATTGTCAAACAATAGACGAGAGTCTTTGCTGGTACTTTTTATAATCCATTTCTTGTTTTTTTGTTACGTAAGATCCTTAGTGAGCCGTGCCCTAACCACCTCTGGCATCCCATAATCTAAAAGCCGTGCTTGTATTTCTCAGTAATTACTTTTGTGCATTGTTCATGGTAAGTGGATTTGTGTCCCTTTTGTCCATGCAGGACTCCACAGGGAGCGTCGGGTTGCCTTATAAACAGGTACTCTACTCGCCCTATCCATCCACTCACATCGATGTGGACATTAACACAGTCAAGCAGATGCCTCCCTGTCACGAACACATGTACCACCAGCACCGTTACATGCAGGCCGAGCTCAGCAAACTCTGGAAGACTATCAGCGAGGATGACATCAGCCCCGAAAACCTCAACATCCAGGACTCCTTCACCCCTGACCTGTATGAGCTTTTTCCCAATTTCACAACTGTTCTTGTACAAAAGATTCTCAAAACCTCTTTTGACCGAGCCGGTAGTTTTTATAATTAAGGCCTTAAGAAGTATTAAATATTGCATGATCTTAAACTTTAACCTACAAAGAATTTTAATGGGTGTTATTTCACTGAAACAGACCAGGGACTCAATTTAGCATTTTACTCACAAGGTCGTTTTTGGCATATAGAGGAAAAACATTAATGCTGCTAATTGGATGTCGGCATACTGCATGCTTATTAGCAAAACGCTCTCCGCACAGGGGTTCGGTGTGCATCACGGTCGCCTCACAGCAACAAGGCCCTGGGTTCGATCCCCAGGTCCTTTCTGTGTGGAGTTTGCATGTTCTCCCGGTGTGTTCGTGTTAAATATGCCCTCAAACAACAAACTATTGACACCAAACCAGTGAATTTATTCATTGAGCACATAGTAACGATGCTGTGTTTAGAATAATAATTCTGCTGTCTGTGTCTAGGAATATATTTCAGGACGTGATACACAAAGACTCACTGGTGAAGAATTTTATAGATGAGGTAGAACTGCTTTTCCCTCGATCTGACTCTGAGCTGCGACCCAAAACATAATCTAATAGTATTGAATCTGTTTTTCACATGTTTGCAGGTTTTCCTCTTGAAGCCAGGCCTGAACCTGCGGAGTGTGTATCTGTCTCATTTCCTTCTAGTGCTGCACAGGAAGGCTCTGACACTGCTCAGATACATCGAGGATGATACGTATGCATCATAATGATTATCTACAGATACACAAAACTACACATTCTTATTCTGGTCTTATTAAGGGCTTTATTTCTCTAATCCTCATCCAGGTCTTCTGTAATGCTAGTCTCCACATGTGCCCCAGGACTGCTTAAAGAATGAACAAGCTGCGTAGTTACAATACAGAGTGAATGAAAAGCCTTAAAACAGGGGTGACCAAACAGTTGCAGCTTAGTGGGTAACACATTGGATTGTCAAATGTTAAGAGTTCGAATCCCAGCTCTGCCATGCAGAGATATTCGAGGAATGAATTTTGTTGTCCTGTACACCTGTATTAATAAATAGGACAAATATAGACATTCTATAGATGGAGTTAAAAAATGCAAACACGGACCACAGACTCTTTTAATAAAACATATAAATATAATTGATCTACCTGATTACTACCAGTTACACTTGTTATATATCAAATGGGTTTTGGTCTGTTGGTCCTGGCTTTATAAAGTTGCTTTTACTATGTCCATTGTAAAAAGCATTATATTAATACATTAGACTTGACTATCTTTGACAATGCGGTGCACTCTCAGATTTTACCAGTTTTACTCACTAGTTAATAATCCTAATGGGAACGTTTTATCCCTCTTTAAATTCAACATAAACACTCAACATAAAAACTCTTCTTCTAATACTCACTGGCCCAGTGTTTTGGAAATATTCTGCATTTACTGGCTAGTTTATCCTAAAGCTAAGGAACATTAATGTAGGTTTAACATTTATG